>LOEQ01003674.1:339996-360583 GCA_001685075.1 Bramus lutescens | reverse complement strand
GACACAGCGGCATCTGTCATGTTGAAAGAGAAAGAAAAGGCAGAGGAGCGCGGAACGGGACTGGCTTGACAACCGGCTTTGACTCCCGGACTCTCTCCATTCCATTTTTCAAACAGTGAAACTTCTGCCATGTTTACGGCAACTTTGTACCCTGCTATTAATGATCCAAACTAGTAGTTCTGCTAAGCAAGTGCGCTGATGAGAGAGTATTGGCTTTTGGAAATTTTTCACATTTAGATGAATTTAGAATTACCAGATTTCCCCCTCAACGGCTGCATGGCTCGCTATATAGCTACCATCAAATGAGGCCATCTCCTCTTACACCTGCTCGTTATCCAACATCCCTCTGATGTGAATGTACTGTGGGCTTTTAATGTGTATACTTCTCATTCTTTTAATTTTCTAAATCATGGTACTAATTTCAAGCTTCAAAAACCGTACTTTCAATATATCATTTCGTTTGTTTGGTCTGTGATAATTTTATGAGAAATTATGAAGGCTGTCAGATACACCCCTTCATCTCCTTATTTTATATGCATTTAGATGCCTTATTTGTCTTTCAAAAATACACAAAGACATTTGTCTACATTCTCTAGCACTATGAGACAGCTTTTAATTTCTCTAGCAAAATATATGAGATCAATAACTAACAAGAAGATTTATTTTGACTTGGTTTCCAAGGCTATATAGTCCATGATGTTTGACTGTATGACATTTAGGTCTGTGGGAATAAGTGGGAAACTGGGTTGTTTACCTTTTCATGAGCAGGAAGCAAAAGGTAGAGAAAGGGAGGGACCAAGGCCTAATATTCCCTTTACTCTGTGCCTCTCATGAGAGGATTTCTTCACATTAGGCCCCTACCTTTTTTAAAAATCCATTAGCATTGCCAAAGGCTGGTGACCAATTATTTGATATAGAATCTTCTGAGGGACACGATCCTTATTCTTAAAACCCAACAAGCAAGCTCATTGGTTTGCCTACAATTTAAAGCATTTAATATCCCTGTCCTTTTATATCTTTCAAGAGCAGACAAGCTTGCTTTGCTCTATAATATAAGATTATGACTTGTTTTCACATGTTTCCAAAGGCACCCAATAAGAAATCTGCCTCATTTCTGCTGAATTATATACTATCTACTTTACAAGTCTTTCCTTGTGCACAGATTTATTTCATTGAGTTGGGCCTTCCTGTGTCAGCCTAACACTGTATATGAAACATGGCTTTTAGTTTTCATTCTCTGATAAAGCAAATAACTTGTATTTCTTCCCCAGTTTCAGAATTGGTTTAGCTAGTTGTGATTCTATGGTTAGCCATGTTAATTTACAGAACTTATTGTCTTTAAAAGAACCTACTATCATTTTCAGACAAATTCCTGTGGATTCAGGAGGCAAGTAGTATTAACTCATGCCTCTAGTGCGCATATCACTCTCCATTTGTATATTCCTCTGTTGTTTGATTACTTTCACAGATCATATGGTATGCTGTTGACAAGAGGAAGCCATAGAGTAGATATAGGTTAGTCTTCCTTTGCTGACCACTTTGGACTTCCCAAAGACTTCTTTGTTACTTTTGAGTCATTCTGCTTGGCAAATGATTGCATCATCTGTGAATAATCTAAGTTTACAACACTCTTTCTGATTTTATCCTGATTTCCTTTTTCTCATCTTGTGATATTGTTTGGGATATTTTGAATGAGCGTAATGGTGCTAGGCATCTGCCTGCCATCTTCAATTATAAAGAAGATTCAGCCAGACCCTCAGATTAAGCTACTTTTTAATCCAAAGGATTAATAGAAGAATTTATTGACTTGATGATTTTTTAATAGTTTTTCAATTATATTATAAGTAAACATTGGGTTTTACCAAGCTTTTCCAAAAATTTTTAAGATAATCACTTATTTTATACTGCATCAGTGTCAAAGGTGACATTGAACCATTTTCTCATGATCAACTCTATTTATCCCATTACAGAGATAATGATTTATTACAGCATAATACTAGATTTAAGAAACTCAGATTTACTTAATAATTGGCAATAATTTTAATGATGAAATACTGTTTACTAATATTAATCTTATTGCTGGTATCAAAGATTTAAAAGGTATATGAAATAAGTTGGAGAAATTTTCCTATTTACATTATTTTATTTATTTCATTTATTTATTTATTTTACATCCCAACCACAGTGTCTTCACCCTCCTCTTTTCCAATTCCCTCTCCTGACCTCCCCCCTCTTGCTCTCCCACCTACTCCTCCTCTGTTTCTATTCAGAAAGGGGCAGTCTCCCATGGATAGCAAGAAAGCATAGTATATCAAATTGCTGTAAGACTAAGCACCTCCTCTTGTATTAAGGCCGGTCAAGGTATGAGGAATAAGTTCCCTAGAGCCAGGCAATGCATTAGGGACAGTCCCTGCTCCCATTATTAGGAACTCCACAAGTATGCAAGCTACTCAACTGTCACATATATGTAGGGGGCCTAGGTCAGCTCTATGTAGGCTCCCTGGTTATTGGTTCAGACTCTGTGAGTTCCTATTAGCAATGTTAGTTGTTTCTGTGGCTTTTCTTGTGATGTGCTGACCCGTCTGGCTCCTAACCCTTCCTCTATCTCTCTTCAGCAGATTTACCTGAGCTCAGCCAAATGTTTGGTTGTGGGTCTCTGCATCTGTTTCCATCAGTTACTAGTTGAAGGCTTTCTGATGACAACTGGGGTAATCACCAATCTGGTCACAGGAGATGCCAGTTTGGGCTAAGTACCCACTATATTGCTAGGAGTCTTAGCTAGGGTCATTCTTGTAGATTTGTTTGCTATTTTTAATCAACTTTTATGATATAAAAATTATTCTATCCTTGAAATTGCAAAAGAAAACATATTAAACACTACTTGTTTTTCTTGGAAACAAAAGATTGGATTTTTCTTTAATTTATTTAATGGGCTTTCTGTTTTAGTGCATCATTTAAACAATTTATGGCAGAAAAATTAAAAATATTTAAAAATATTTTGATATAGTTATATATTCTCATTTTTAAAATGTGGGGTAGTTTTCAATATTTTCTTTGTTTGCCAGTATTTGCCTTTTGTCTTATTAGTTTATATTTTTAAATGTGTTTTGCATGCATGTATACACAAGTGCATGTGTGTGTGATAGTGATACACACATGGCATCATAGGACAACTTTACAGAGTTAGTGCTATCTTTCCATCCTTCGCACTCAGATTACCAGGCCTACACAACAAACACTTATGCACTGAGCCATTTCCATGGACTCTTCCTACTTTTTAACCCATCAGTGCCATTTCTCTTTCAATTTATTTTTTTCATAGAAATGTTGCTTAATTACTTTCTTTTATTTTCATTGTCTTTTTTTAATATCCTTTGCAAAATGGTTTCCTCAAATCTGAAATTACATTGAACACTGAAACCGTTTTTCTTTTCTTTTTTCACTTGAGTTGAAACACTTATTTGCTACTTCTGTATCCTTTAATGCATTTAGTGTTTTCCAATTTATATGCCTCGTTCACTACTTTTCAGAGATTCTGGTATGGTTTATCATTTAGTACAAGGAATTCTGTTATTTTCTAGAGTTTCATCAACACAAATGTTACTTGCAAACTGTTTTGTTTTCATTCTACTGTTGCTTGTAGATTTCTCCATTTCAGGTAAGAAAACAATCTGCACATGGGGACCTTTTCATAATTCGGTTAGTATGTATATTTGGATGACAATGGGCGCCCTATTTTCAAACACAATGTGAACCTCTATTTGTTGGATATAAATTTGTCAATGTGTCACTTAAATATATTTAACATTTATCCTCAACATATGACACTGCTTGTCAACAGCTCACTCAGTGAGACAGTAGGAGGATAATTTCAAACACACACACAAGTGCATACCACCAAGACGTCTCATTTACTCTTGGGCCCTGAAGATTTCCTCCCTAGGGTGCTATCTTATACTTTCTTGGACCCCACCTTCTCTTTTACAGGGTCCTCCCAACATGCAATGTTTTAATGGCATACACACACAAAGCATCTCTAGCTAGGTAAAAAGGGAAGTGAAGAATTACATTAGCTCACTACTTTATATACACTATACTATTCCTAGGTATATCAGATTTCTTCATATTGAAAGTCTGCAATATTTCTCGACTACAGATAATTTTGACCACTTGTCTATTAAAAATAATGTCTCTTTACAAAAACAAAAACTCTCCTAATCATTCCTAAAAACCAATGTGGGTGAGAATGCTTATGAACATTTCAAGTCATATATGGTAACTTTGTGAGGCAATAGATGATAGGGTATATTTACTTATCTATCTATTTGGGTTTTATTGTGTGTGTACATGTTTACATATGTGTGTGCAGCATATGTGTGTGCAGTATGTGTATGCACAGTGTGTGCAATGTACGTGTGCAGTCTCTCTCTCTTTCTTTCTTTCTCTCTCTCTGTGTGAGTGCATGCAACACACACACACACACACACACACACACACACACACACATTGGGTGTATGCAGTATGCATGTACATAGGTGTATTGACCTGGGAGGATCTATGTAAAGGCCAGAGACTAATTTTATGTACTCTTTTTCACTTCACCACTTTATCATTTGAGACAGTGCCTCTCAACCTTGAACACTGTTTAGGCAAGAAAAATTGACCATTAACCTCTATACTGTAATTACAAGCACACACTGCCATGCCTGGCTGTTATATGGATATTACTAATCCAAACTGTTACTTACACAGTTAGACCCTCTAAACTGTACTTAAATGTTTTTGATAATAATTATATTTTACTAAGCTATGAGGAATAGTTCTTTTATTTTTAACCTCATTTATGTTTCTTTAAATTCTAATAAAAGCTGCGTACTTACATTGTATAAAGATTTCAATCGATACAACCAGAGTGAATTTACTTCTGTAGTGACACCAGTAGCATATCCATTCTTTGACACAGTGAAGCTTTTGTCTCTGCTTCTGTTTGTGTGTGTGTATTACGTATGTACAGCAATACTTAGCACTTACGTTTACGGCTTTCTACATGTGTTTATACATATGGAATAGTACTAGAAATTTATCACATTTTCTTTTAAGAACAGAAGGGAGAGTTGGCTGTCTATTAGAAAGCCCTGATAACATTTAAATGATATACGGGGCCAATAATAAATCTATCCGTATATTTAAACAATATGTTTTCAATATGTAAATAATTTTGACCTTCAAAAACAGAAAATTCATATGATTCTGTCCCTATGAAGCTTAGAATGAACAGTCCTTTACTTTTGATATAATCAACATTTTACTTGTTGGGAGTGATTATTACTATGTTATTTATTGTTTTAATTAAACAGGGAGGAATAGTCCATTTATCTCATAAATTTAGAATATACATTTGGAATTACACGTAGGTGTAGACTCAAGAAACAATTACTAAAAATATTTAAAATATAAAGAATTTCATTCTTTTCTAATTTGCAAGTTACAAACAATAAAGAAAAATGTATTTCAACTATTTCATTTCTCATAGTCATTTGCTTTTTCCTTGGGGTCAAGTACATGGGAAAAGCAAAACAAAATGAAACACTGAACCAAGAAAGCATGGGAAAGATCATTTTCTGGGTGAATGCTTCCCTGCTTGACCACTGGAACAGTAGAGCTTCTATGAGGTCAGAAATTTAAAAGTAAGAAAAAACAAAGAGTCACAAGATCGCACACCCTCTTGCAAGAACAGACATTTGATCAAGGATTCAGAAAATCACTGCAACACGTATATGTATACAGTCATCTTGTAGTTTTATAGTTCTTAAATTAAGCATGCATTGTATTTATTTGTGTGAGATTATAATATCACTTCTTTTAATGCCACATAAGGCTTTTTGTCTTATTTAAAAAAAAACTGTATGATAGAAATTGAGATTTGGGACTGTAAAGCTGATTGAGTTAGAGGTGTTTCTGTTTTGGCAGCATCAAGAACTAAAGCTGAATCTTCAAATCTACACCATAACTGTGCACAATGGCCTGGGTCTATAACCCCAGCTCTGAAGAGGTAATGACAGAAGGATTCCTGAAGCCCATCAATCAGCCAGCCTATGTAGATAGAAGTTTCTGTCCCACTAGCAACTCCAAAATAGACACATTGGTGCTTACATTAATTACAAATGTTCAGGCAGTAGCTCAGGCTTATTACTAACTAGCTCTTACATTTTAAGTTAAACAGTGTTCCTTCTTTCCACTCTGCTACATGGCAGTACCTTTATTAGCATGGCACATTCATCTCCTGTTTTTTTCTGTGTCTGATTGGTAGACTTTACCCTTCTTCCTCCCAGCATTCTCGAAGTCTGACTCTGCTTCCTAATCTTATTCTTTTCAGCTACTGGCTTCTTTATTAAACCAATCACAGCAACATATATTCACACAGTGTAAAGGAATATTCCACAACAAGCCTAACTGAACCAATGAGCACCAGGTTAAATGAGAGACTACAACTAAAAAAAAAAATATGGTCAAGAACAGTAGAGAAATACATTCAGTGTTGACCTCTGGCCCCGACGTGCACTTGTACACATACACAAAAATGTACAAACACCCACACAAGCACATATCCATGCACACACACAGATGAAACTTGTAGATTTCTAGCAATGAAATTTCCTCGTATAAAGTTCTACAGGCCTTATGGAGAACACATAATTTCTTATAAAAGACTTTGTACTATTTTTCATTTATACTTATAATTGTAAATTTCATATCTTTAAGGTTATTGTATTCATCAGTAGCATTGTCATGCTGTTCTTTTTGTACCTTCTCTCATTTTTATTCTTCTTGACATATTTGTACCTACCTATGGGATAAAGAATAATCACTCAAAAGTGAGAGGAAGGAATCATTATTATAAGAGTAATTAGCATGCCCAGCAGAAATAGTCCCAGGTCTGTGTATTCACAACCTGCATTGATTTTCGTTCAGTTGGCTTTTGGAGTGTATTATAAAGTATTATGCCACAGTTACCTTACTTTGCAACAGAACATTAAAATTAATTTCTACATCTAATTGTATTCTAAAGCAGGCTCTCTGACTGCTATGTACATTCTTAGGACAGCCTTCCATGCCCCAATACCTTAATTCTTTGGACTTCCACAATACCAGCTGATTCATTTTTTGCAAATCAGAGCATGTAGCATTTGTCCTCTGTGTCTGGCTTAACATGATGCCTTCCAATTTCATTCATTTTCCAATAAATGACAAAAATTTTATCCTTTTCTTATGACTCAATGGTAATAAAGTAAAAATTTAAGAATTAAAAGTACAGAAACCATTACTGTTAAGGTCAATTTTTTTAAAAAAATTGCATTTGTATTAACATCACATATGGCATATAGTAGACAATTTTGAAAGGCAAAATATTATAAAGACCCTTATAGAGGTAAAGGCCAGTTCTGGCACCCTCACTACTATTGCTAGGAGTTTTCAATGGGGTCATCCTTGTGAAATTTTTGGGAATTTATCTGGCAACTGGTTTCACCCTAAGACCATAATGGCTCTTTCTGTCAAGGTATCTCTTTCATTGCTCTTTGTCTCTGTCCACCCCCAATTCAACTATTCCATTCCCTCATGTTCTCATCTCGCTTCCCCTCCCCTGTCATGGTCCCCACCCCTAGTTTATCCAGGAGATCTCTTTCCCTATGATAGGATGCTGTGCTCAGTCTTTAATTCAGGGAGAGGGCCTTGGTTCTATCTCAATTTAATGTGCCAGACTTCATTGACTCACCATCAGGGATCTCTTACTCCTTGAGAGGAGTGACAGGAGGTGGATTGAGGTGAGAGGGATGAGAAGGAGTGGGAGTAGAGGTGGGAGGGATAACTGTGGTTGGAATGTAAAATGAAATAAAAATTAATTAATTAATTAAAATAAGAACTGCAAACATCCAATTTTCCTTATGAAAATATATTACAAATGGACTTCCTGATTGTACAGTTTCTCAAGTAGGTTTGTTTTAGAAACTTTCACTGTAGTTGCCTTGGTTCTTACTAGTGTTATGTGGGATTCCCCTCTGTATGCTGTGATTACCATTAATGAATAAAGAAACTCTTTTAGATCTATATAGCAAGGCAGAACTTAGCTAAGCAGGGAAAACTAAACTGAATGCTGGGAAAAAGGAGGTGGAGTTAAGGAGAAGCCATGGAGCCACTGCCAGAGACAGACATGCTGGAACCTTGCTGGTAGGCCATGAGCCTCATGGTAAAATATAAAATAATGGAAATGGGTTAAATTAAGATGTAAGAGTTAGCCAATAAGACTCTAGAGCTAATGGGCCAAGCAATGTTTTAGATAATATAGTTTCTGTGTGATTATTTTGTGTCTGAGCTGTTGGGCAGCTGGAAAATGAAACAACAGCCTCCTTACAATACCAGTGACTGTGGGACTCCCTGTCATTCGAAATCTGAGACTCTGAATTAATGTCATGGATGTTTTTCTTGATCTCTCTTAAAGTCCTCCCTTAAAGAATCTCCTCCTAAATCTTCTGCAAATAGATTTCTTGTTACATTTACCATTATGCTAGGAACTTGGCATTATTCCTGAGAAGTAAGCTATATTCTTTTAGTATGTAAATTCTTCCTCGTGTCTACACATTTTTTTTATTATTGAACATCCATTTTTAATATTACACTGTATGTTACCCTCTTCCTGAAATTCCCTTTTAGGGGTTGAGTATAAATTACTCCATAGATATTATGTTTGAACAGTTAGGACCCAGGAAGTGATTCTGTTTATGGAAGTTTTGAAGGTGGAGAAAGTGGGCCTCACTGGAAGGAGTGGATAACTGAAGATTGTCTTTGAGGTTTTGATTAATAGCCTAATTCCCAAACCTGTCTGCCTCGACTTCCTTTCCCTTAAAGACATGAGACCACAAAGAGTTTCAGCTGCAGAATCCCAACACCATGGAACCACCTGCCAGCACGCTTCCCTGCCATGATGGACAGTACCCCTTCAAACTGTAAGCCAGTAAAAATACTTATTTCTTTAAGGTACTTCTGTGAGGTATTTGTTTCCAAAATTGTGAAAAATAATAATACTTGGGTTTTTTGTTGTTGTTATTTTTTTTTCGACATGGTTTCTTTGTGTAGCTTTGGCTGTCATAAATCTAGTTCTGTAGAGCAGGCTGGTCTTGAAGTCACAGAGATTCACCTGCCTCTGCCTTTCTACTTAGCAAAAGCTTTTAAAGATATAAATATTTATAGTGTATATTAGTTCCTCAGTAATTTAGAACCATACCATTTAAAACTATATTCCCATGGAAATAAGTTCTGAGCAAAGGACTAGTAACATAGACCAGAGTGGGGGGGACAAAGAAGATGAGGAGGAGGAGGAGAAGGAGGAGGAGCTCCTCCTCCTCCTCCTCCTCCTCCTCAAAGAGAGGAAGGAGAAGGAGAAGGAGAAGGGGAAGAGGAGGAGGAGGAGGAGGAAGAGGAGGAGGAGGAAGTAAAATGAGCTTGAAGCTAGCTTATCATTTCTCCTCTACATCTCCATAGCTGATTTAGTGTGGACTTTGTAGCTCTATCATTTGCAACATTCCTAGCTTTGGCAAAATATTTCACGTTTTATACCTCAGTCTTATCATTTTCAGAATGAAGAGGTACAAATTAAATTGAGTAGCATGCCTAAACTATTAGAACAACTTACAGCCAGCACTACCTCATGTTTGCCTTGTTGCCGTCAGTATCTTTAGCTCTAAGAACTGTAGTTCTGATTATATAAATGACTCACAGCCAAAATATTCATCTTCCTATCCCAATGGTTATCCTAACAATCACACATTCATCTATGAGTGGGGTACCTATTGCTCAGTGAACCACACAGTTCAGACATGTGTTTCCTAAGGCTAAAGGTCATAGCACAAGACAATGTGAAACTTAAGAACAAATTATACATCCATTGTCTCTATATCCCCCAGTGATATACATAACATCTGGGAATTGTACCTTTGTAAAATAATAGATGAACTGAAAATATATTATCAATTGTGATCATAAGCGTAAAAGTTGGTGTTTAAACTGATATCTTAGATTTATAATGCTGTCTCCCTCTGACAAAATAAAACATCCTGTTAAACTCTGCCAACAATATATTGTGTGTTTCATATAGTTTTAATTGGAAGATTGTTCCCACTTAGGACACAAAAGATATTTATTAAATACTACTATGAGCCAGGCAGAATGCCCAGTGTTGTGGTAATTATATAAAAGGAAAGACCCAGTTCTAATTTTCTATCCCAATCTCCTCTCTCAAGTGCATCTGGGGCTCTTCAAGTAAAGAATTCTTGCCTCTTTCATCTACATTTATTTATATATCTATATTTTGTCTATACTCTTTATTATTCATGATATTTTCATGCTTACTGAGGACAATTCAGAAATCACATATTCAACCATCTTAGCGTTCCCTCTTTCTTTCCTCTGGAAAGCAACAGCCTCTCAATAATTACACAACCTTCTCTAAATAATAGGACTATGAGTACACCACCTACTTTCTTATTCCAAACAAATGTGCATTTTTTAAGTATTTACTTATTTATTTGGTTGTGTTTAGTTGTATAAATATGCTGAGATTTTACTGGCATCTTCCTTAGAAGTTCATAATACTCTTTAGCTTTCTTTTTTGGTTGACTGAAATGTCTTTCTCTGTCTCTGCCTTTTTCTCTCTGTGTCTCTGTTTGTGTTTGTGGTGTGTGTGTGTGTATGTGTGTGAATGTGTGTATGTGATGTTTGTGTGTGTTATGAGAAAATTTTCTTCCCAGAAACTTCATGCTGTTAACAGTCTTCCTGTGTTCTTCTCAGTGGAATTGCATGAGTTTGGATTTATGAGGACATTTTCTTTTTCTCCTTACTGGTTACTGAAAGACTGCATAAGATCCAGCAGAGCAAAAATTCTGACGTCAGTATCCACCATTTCTCCATGGGTTAATATTATAGCCTATAAGAGAGTTACTATTCTTTCAGAATCTTTGTATTTGTCATCTGAAGAAAAAAAAGGTTTAAAAATACTCAATGAGAAGGTGGTTATAGACTGCCTGGGGAAGTCTGACAAATGCTAGCTCTTCATCCAAATTTATTGGCTAGAGTTGAGGCCAAAGTAGGTTATTGCCCTTTGGATTCCTGTTCTTTTGAATAATAAGTAATCTTTGTAGGTAAATGAAGAGAATATCAAGTACTCATAACTTAAAGGACATTACTGAGCACAGACTAACCCCAATGGAGAAGGCATTATTCTGGAATTGGAGGGGACTCTGTGTGAAACTGGTGAGGTTTTGAGTACTGAAGCAAGAGTATCAGAGTTATGATCTACAGCTGTGAAATACCAGTTCCGTCTTTCTCCCTTCCCCCAAGCAGTCTCTAGTGTCTCACTGCAACATTATCTGTCTCTCCTGTTTGTCAGTAGTTTTCTTATATACAGTTTATCAATGCACTTTTACTGTGCGATCCTGTTTGCATACCATACTATTTCTTTTAAAATATATTGTCTATTTTTTTCCAATTTTATCATAAATTCAAGTTATCCTACTAAGTCTTAGTAATATCCATAATATAAATTTTACTTGTATAAAATAGACTATATTAATGAAGTGCTGGATATTCATTTGGAAGCTCAAAATGATCATTTACCTTATGGGGAGTTAAAGTTATGCAGAATTATATGGCATTATGATAAATGAGGCAAAAATGCATTTAAGGAGCATGAAATCAATAGTAAATGTCAAGACACTAAAATGACTGGATCTACGTTTGAATATATACACAAATTTATGTTATAGAAACAAATTACCAATGCAGTACTGTTGGTAGATGGAACCTATGATATTGACTAGGTCGCAAAAGTCTTGCCCCTGCCAATGGATGAATGTCATTACTTTGGGAATAGGTTTGATATAACTAGAGTTTGTTGGTTATTTAAAAACAAGTTTGTGTTTCTGTTATTTTCTCTCATCCAGGTGTTCTGCTGCCCTTCTGACTACCACCATCAGTGATGCAGTGAAAAGGGTTCTCACAAGATGCATCATGTTCCTGGGATTCACAAACTCCAGACAATGAGCCAAAAGGGACAAAAATCTATTATTTGCTATTACTTCTCTATAGGTCCATTATCAGATAACACTAAGACAAATGAAGAAGTGTAGGTAAAGTAATAAGTGGTACGTGTTTAAATCTGAATAGAAGACGAACAGATAGATTTGCCAGGCTAAACAGAGGAAATGGGGATGAGCGGCTAGTATCCCACAAGCCAGGGATAGAGACTATGATATCTGAAGGAACTTAGGAAAACAAAAAGTAAAACAAGTCAAGAACAGTGGACATATCAGATTCTTTCTGGGGTAGCCACCTAACTATTCCTCACAGTTGAGTCTATTTTATTTGTAGTGCAGCCTTGTTCCAGTGTGACTGAAATGATAGATGATATGTGGGACTATTTCTCTTCCTAGCATTTTGCGGACTGCCTTGCAATATCCCATTCTACATCCTAATTTCCAATTTACTGCCTACTTGATCAATCTGGGAAACCTCCAGCCACACATAGCTCATTTCTTTCAAGTTGATGTGAGCTAGAGATGTGGCGCAGTTGTTAAGAAAGTGAAGGCAATGACAGATACTTCTTGCATTCATATAAATTTATTGCCCAGGTAGTAGAACTAGGACTCACAGTTCTTATTCTCATCTAAAGCATTTTGTGATATTTTGAATTTCCTTTATGGAGTCTGTAAGAAAGTGAAAAATAGCAGAGTGGTAAATGGTCTGAAGATTACTTTTCAGCTGAAATCCATTCTGGGCCTTGTTCTGTGATATTTGAGAAGGGAAAGCTGGGGAAATGAATGGATGTGTTGAGAGAGTTAAGGGACTTATGAATTGACCATACAGGTGTCTACTCTAACCACCAAAGTCTAATGACCTGCAAGATTTAGCAAGACTTACCTCACTTCTATCCAGTTTAGGATAACTCCCTGAGACTACGGATGTCCTCAAGATTCCCAGTAACCCATCATTTACCATCTTCCCTCTCTGCTCTCTATTATAATCCTTGCATTTTTATTCATATTGGATACAGAACATTTGTTTTCCTTTCCGTTAAAAAATGATCATTTTATAAAACACATTATATTATTGCCTTCTTTCCTCTTAATGGTGGGGACTGCTTCTCTGTGCAAAAGTATGAGAGATCAGATCTGGTGGAATTATTCATTCCTGGGCAAGACAGCATGTTTCTCTCTGCAGTGGTGGAAGAAAATCAAGGTCTACTCTTCACTCTAGTCTAGATATGTGATTAACAGCTGGCCTGCCTTGAGGCATTACACACACTAACTTCTGTGGCATTACTAAAGTCAAGGTTCTGAGTTACATGTGGATCTTAAAAGTCATAGAAAAAACCTATAAAGTGCTAAATGGGTAGAGCGAGGCAGGATGCCCAAAGTTGAACAAAGGTCTATTTCAGTTTTTCAATTTTTAAGAAGCCTGCGTTTTCCATATTCACTTCCACAAGGGGGATTATTTCCTACCTATAGGACAAAAGAATGAGCCCAGGTCATCAAAAATTCCCCAAGGCAGAGGGAACAACCCTTCTCTGCAACCCAGAAACCAGGAACTAGAAGCCATGGGGAATATTCAGCCACTCTCCTAGAATAAGGAGAGCGAAGAGGTGGGGCTCGTAGGCAAAGCTGGCAAGAAGTCACAAAGAGTACATAGGCCACCATTGTTTTCTGTCTTAGTACACTGGAGCCAGGAGCAGTCGGGATTCACCCAGACCAAGTCTTCTGCCTTTCAAGGAAAATTTCCCTGGGTTCAGATTATTTGCCGGGAGTTGGACCATCGAGGCTCCAGATAAACGTTGTCAGCTGAAGTCTGAGTGGGAAGAGACATCATGGGTCTGAACTGCCTGGGACACACATTCTGTTAGCTTTCTTGAGACTGACTGTGGGAATCTTTCTTGTAGATGCAGAAAGCAATCAGCTCTGAGCCCTAGAACAGGTGCTAGTCCCCATCCTGTTCCTGTTATGGTCCAAGAGGATATGAAAAAAATCATTCTATCTATTTCTGATCCCTTCAGGATGCTCTTCCATAATCCAGGATTCAAATGGTGGGCAGATGTACCATGGTAGTCATGGGACAACGTTGACGGAAAGACCACCCAACAGTTGAACTTAGCAGCTGGCAATGCACTGATTTCTGTTTTCCTCTTCAAAAGTTTTCCCAAGGCTCATGAGTGTCCGTGGAAGAGGAGAACTCAGTGCTTCTTGGTCAACACCCGATGTACACACAATGAGAGATACTCAAGATTAGTTGTAGACATTCCAGTGAGTGAAAGGCTAAATTACACTGCAAGTTGAACATGTCTACGAGGCCAAAATAAACAGCAGAATTAACTCAGGAAACAAATCGCTCAGCGAAACGCACCTCTCCCAGTTTCCCTTGAAATTCTTCACTTATGCTCCAAGAGAAATGCAAGTGTCTGAGAAGAATCACATCCCAACACATTTGCCTTTTTTGTATATCTCTTTATAGGCATTTGGTCTCCTGTATGGACTAAGGAAGGAGAGGCCATGTTGTGGGCCTGTTTTACATCCTATTTTCTCTGTCTTCTTTCATTTTGTTTGCTTATGTGTGACCAAGAGAGGCCCAAATGTGTGTGCACACAACTGAATGATTCACCTGTTAAAGATGCTAGAATTACAGCTTTTGAAGGACCAATTATTTGTTGTGGTTAGGACTTGGCTTCAGTCAGGTGTTGAGAAACTAGATAAATATTCCAGCAAAGCCTGTATTTTGAAATTCTGTTCCTGGGATTAGAAAGAAAGCTTTGTTCGCACTGGTGGAAACTGTAAAATGCACAGAAGCCCGTAATGTACCTGCAGCTGCCTGTTGACTCCCTGCCCCTCATTCTTCCTCCCTCAAAGGGCTCAGATGGGTCTTTCACTAACTCGCTTGACCTTGTCAAACAATATGTGAACACAAAGAAAAACATCACCAGTCTTTGAAAATGCAGGAACTGCTTGCTGATATTCAGTACCTCATGTGGTTCTGTAAAGACAAATTTGAAAACGAATTTCTGATCCTGTCCTGTTCCTTATTTTAAGATTTCCCAGTGTCATCATTGGTGTTATTTATACTTCTTAACCCGAAGGTCTTAGCTGACTTAGAAAATGAATAATAGGTATAGTAAGTAGGAATTCTCAGGAAAAAAAATAAAACTTGCATTTTACACAGCTGAAAATCTTGACTCTGTTTAGACATCTTCAGTAATTTAAAAAGCACTCCCTCTGGTTGAAAAAAAATAATTTAATGACAGCCTCAAGCATATTCGGACACCGTTGGGACATGAAGCAAGTTTTAGAATTTCGAAATAGCTCTTAATTTTTTATTTTTGTTTTCAAAAGTTGTTTGTTTTATTAAATGCTCCCTGTCCTATACACCATCCCACCTCATTTTTAGAATGTTCTCTTGTAATGACAGAAGTACACTTACATATGGCCAAAGGGCTCCCAAGATATTCCACTGGGGCCTTCAGGAGCTTAATTTGTGGCATCAATCTCCTCTGCTCTCAGACTCCAAAGGCTGTAGAGCCATGCTGGAGGGCAGTGAGACTATGCTGTAAGTTAGCTTTTACAGCACATCACAAGATTCCAAAACAATTGTTTCCACTGAAATTCAGATGAAGCTGTTAGCTCTTCATGAGACCCCATCTGTGTTTCTATTAATCTTGGTAATAGGCTCAAATCCTTTCACACTCAGAAGCTTTGTCTGCATCTGTAACAGGGTGATGGGGGATGGAACAAATTACTAGCTTATTGTTTTCTAGTATCCTCTCTCACATTACAAAGTCTTGTGGGACCTTGTGGGTGGGATTTGTAAAAAGGGCAAACTAAGAATTGCTCAAAGAGATTTAAACATCGACATTGAGTTTTCTATTAATGCCCTCTTTTCTAGAAATAACAGTGATGTGCTATACACCCGAGAGAGAGAGAGAGAGAGAGAGAGAGAGAGAGAGATCTGTGTGTGTGTGCTATATAGTAATCTTGAAGTAAATTGATATATAAAAATCATTTTTAAAATTGTTTCATTATGTGCATTTTAAAATAGTGCGAACCTTACAAAAACCATAATCTATCCTTTTATAGCACAGTGCTAGAGTTTACAAACTCTCACGTAGCCAACCAAATATCAAGATATAAAGTATTTCTATCACTCTACAACATTCCTTGCATTTCATAGGCAGAGTCAGTTCTCTCACCCCAGACACCAGGATCTACAGATCTGATTTCTGCCTCACATTTTGCCTTTTCTAAGCCAGAGAAAAGAATAACAGCCTTATTTGGCCTTTATTCTTTCATTTAGCAAGATGATTTTGAGTTTCACCCATGTTGCTGCATCCTGCCAGTAGTGTGTTCTCTAATTACTTTGGAGTATCATCCTAATACATATATGTACTACACAGTTGCTATAGTTTCAGGTTGTTGGTGTTAGAAGCTGTTTTAAGTATTCATATTCCCATTTTTTTTCCTGTAAAAATGTTTAGAAATGAAATCTGTGACTGTGTGCTTATGTTTAACATCAGAGTAAATTGTCCAGCTTTTTTAACATGGCCAAGCCACTGTTGAGTTGCCACCTGCAAGGTCTAAGCAGTCCAATTCTTCAGAAATTTAGAGTCTAAACCTTTATCTATATTTGCTCCAGTTTTTCTCTTATACTTTTATTTTCCTTTGTCATTCTTTGTAACATCTTAGTAACATCTTAGTGACATTTTGCTGTGATTTTATTTAGAATTATTGTAATGACTCATAAAGCTTTATTTATATATTTGTATGTATACTGACCCATTTTATATATTTAAGAGAAAAGTTACACTACAAACACTGCCTTATTAAATGGAAAAAAAACTACGTCTTGAAGGATTGATCTATAGTAGGAGAAGTGAGAGCTTTTGAACCAGGCAGATGAAACCTGACTTGCATGGTTTGGGACTTAACTTATTAGTTATAGTAATCATAGCAACCCCATACAATATCAGAGAAATGCATAAAATACCTAAGGCAGGTAACAAAATGCTGAAAGCCTACTTTCTTTCAAGGCATTGCTATTCTTGCAATATATAAGTTTTCTATAGAAATATCCATCTCAAGGGGGTCTAGTGTCTTCAGTTTCATAAACCAAGAACTCCATGTCTTAACTCCAATTAGGAGAAGAGATCTTGGTAGTCAGGAGAAAGGAAAATGTTATGGTGACAGTTTTCTTTCCCAGGATGGATTATTTGGCTTATATCTTCACCACTGCATCTCTTTGTAATTACATGGAAAACCTGGTGTTCTTCTCATCAACTGACATGTTTCACAGGCAAGAGGACTGTAAGTTATTTGCTCTGTTATCCTTTGGGTGAGTCCTGTCGAGGTGTCCCTGTGATGTTGCTCTACAACCTGAGGATTGATGGTAGTGAACAAAGGTTTGTCTTTGGTGGTGAAGATGTAGTCTCAGAATAGCATTCTTTTCTTTTTTTCTTTCTTTTTTTCTTTTTCTTTTTCTGATTAGAGATAAGGTATTTCTGTGTAGCTTTGCTGCTGACCTAGAATGCACTTTGTAGATCAGGCTAGCTTTGAACTCACAGAGGTCTTCCTGCCTCTGCTTCCAAGTGCTAGGATTAAAGGTGTGTACCATCACTGCCTGAAGAATAGCATTTCTTTTTCTTTTCTTTTTTTTTCATTTGGTTGGCAGATTGATTCTATTTTAAAATATTTTTTTATTTATTTTATTGAGCTATACATTTTTCTCTGCAGAGAAAAATAGAATAGCATTTCTGTATCTAGTATTTAGGTACTTAGCTGGGCAATTCAGTTCAAGAATTCATTAAGCTGTGGGAGAATACACGTTTCTTTCTCCTTGCTGGAGCTAAGAGTGCACTGTTCTGCTGCCTCAACCCAAGAATCCCGAGGATTCCATGAAACCCTGTCCCAACATGAATTTAACTCAAATGTCAGCCCTGTGCAAAAGGACAGTGCTGGTACAGTGCGAATTACAGATTATCACCAAAATACCATGTATTCCATGCTAATATTAACAACCAAGAACCCTCTCAGCCTAGGTACATGTTACCTGTATCTTCTAAATTTTTCAATGTAATATAAAAAGCTAATTCAAAATTCTAAAGACTACCTCCAATGTACTTCATTTTGTGAAAGCAAGGCTAACATTTTAAATACATTAGAGTTGTTCCCTGTGGGTTTCTCTTATAGACACTTCAAAATCAAAAATCCCAAATCAAATTAATTACTTTTGTTATCTGATCCTCCTACCAGGGTCTTCTGGGGATGAGTTAATAATAGCATTTCAACGAGAAAAGATAAGGCACACTCGAGCATATACATATGAACACACATACATTTTAAGAAAGATTTAAATTCAGAATGTGCTTTCTAATGACCCTGTGATAAATGGTTGTGGGAACTGAAGAGATTTCTAGCATTAGTAATTTCAATTTGAAATGTATATCATTGATTGATTGAAAATGACATGCAATTTGATAACTAATGTGCAATCTAAGTTAAAAGCATCACTTGAGGGGCCTTTTTAACTTGAAAATAAGATGAGAGCTAAGTTTGTTATGCACTGATTATGGGCAGGCATACTACCACAAATTTATACCTGAAGAAATGGTGGCCATCTCAATGCCCTCTTCATAAGAGTTCGTTGCTAGCCAAAGGTGGGTATGAACTTACAAGGGGAACAAGAGAAGTTTCTAATGTAAATGGGTTGAGGTTACTACTACCTCTGTTTAGAATATCTATACCAGTAGGTATTTTGTAGAAGATTTTAGATAACCAATATCTGATTCAAGGGGAAGAGATAAAAATCAATGCTTTCTGTTTGCCATAGTCTTCTTCAACAGAAAGAATAATAAACAGGAATCTTATTGCAAAAGACAAGCATGTTAGTGCCTCCATCACTCACTGTGGAAAGTTGGTATGTGTGGAACACATGATTGAATCCTGAAGCCTCCTGTGACCCAGTGAAGCTAGAATAACAGGTATTTTATGCAGTAGTGGCTTAGGCATATGTATCTTATAAGTATAAATTAATGAGATAAATTAATCATCATGCACAGAATTTATAGTCAAAGAGATGGTTGAAAAGCTCACTTAGGGCAGGATATTTATCCGTGCTTCAATTGAGTACCCCATTCCTAGAATTATGTAGTATCTAGGGTTGTTATAAAGACAGGATAAGTTAACACTTGTGCTGATCTTGGAATAATGTCTGGAATGCATAATACTACTGAAGTGCTTGTTAGAAGGAAGAAACTCTCGGGAGGCCACAGACACAGCAAAGCTGACCAAGAATATCAGGGAAGTAATTAAACTGTCTCATCTCTGAAAACCAGTAGTTTAAAGGACTAAAGGATCTAAAAGTTTTGTTACCTAATTCATAATAATCAGATCCAATATATAGTTTTTATTTTAATTATCTTATTAAGTATCCACAGAATCTTTGAAAATTAGGATTAACTCTGTTTTTTATCTACAAATCAAGTATCCACTTCTAATTCAAATAGATTTTTCCAGCAGTGACTTTTAAAACAATTATATTAATATAGGGTTTTTATAAAAGATATGTAGTCTGCATCTATGAGCTTCTGTGTACAAGCACTCAGATGTTCGTCTCTGTAATCTTCCTTACAATCAACATCAACAGAGAAAAGTGCAATTCTGTCAGAAACCACATACCATTGTCATGCCTCCCCTGTGTGTGTGTGGCCTGACGCTGGACACCATCCCACCGTATTAACTTCAGAGATACTATCAGAGATTTTCTCCTTCCTTTTCACTAAAACTAAATACTACTTTTTCTATCTTTAAAAAGTTGTAAAAATCCCTCCTAGTAATCACGAAGAAATGGCAGTACAGAGAAAATAGACAGCATTAGCAAACTCAAGCGCAGCACTTCCCTCTAGTTTCTTTGAGTCTCTGAAAGAGCCAGTATATATCTAGGTAGAATTTGCCTTTGTAAGAAGTCAGTCTGGTTTATGCATTTGGTGATGACTACAGACTGCTGTTGTAAAATGGAAGAGGATACATTTTCCACCTGAAACTGAAACAAAACATTACTTTCCAAAATCTGAGCACCTTACCTTAATCACAGGGAAGCCTCTTCCATAGCTCACACACCTGTAGGTCATCTGAGGAACAGCTGTGTCTGCTCTCTGACCACGAGTCTGAAATGAATCCAAATGCCAGGCAATACTGATGATGTAGGAGGGTTTTCTATCTATCTGCTACTTTCATTGTTTAATTAATAAAGAAAACTGTTTGGCCTGATAGGTCAGAACATAGGTAGGCGGGGAAGACAGAACAGAATTGTGACAACTGTGGGAGGAAGAAAGTAGAGTCAGGCAGATGCCGTGAAGCTCTGGCCCAAGATGGAGATGGGTCAGAATCTTCCCGGTAAGCCACAACCTCATGGTGATCCACAGATTACTAGACATGGGTTAAGCAAGATGTGAGAGTTAGCCAAGAAGAGGCTAGATATAATGGGCCAGGCAGTGCTTAAATGA
>LOEQ01003674.1:295923-334071 GCA_001685075.1 Bramus lutescens | reverse complement strand
AATACAATTTGTGTGTTGTTATTTCGGGGTATAAGCTAGCCGTGCGGGAGCTGGGCTGGATGAAAAGCAGGCCTGCCCTCTCCCATATCACTACAAACATGAAGCTGTGCTCCTTTTTAGTGCACAAAAGGGAAAGGAAACAAATTTTTACCCTCTCCTGCTTTCACAGATGGAATTCTGTATCTATTTGCACTAATCACTGTCATTTCCATAACTGGGTGCACTAACATTTGATCTTGAAATTCCCTTTCTTTGAAATATAGGTATGCTTTATCTGATTAGTATAACCATTTACCATTAGTTTACCACTAGATAAGAGCACCAAGAAACAGATACACATCCTCATTGACTATGAATTCTCCCAGTAAGACATCCCCAGGATCGGCGCAATTGATGGGAGCCTATGGGACCAGGTAAAGGTACTTTCAGGTAACATTCTGAGCTATGAGGGACTTGGTACTCACAACAGCTTAGGAAAATATATTGTGTGTTTGTTATTAACAGACAAGCTAAAGTCAGGGAACTCTTCAATAAAACTAATTAACGTTGTTTTGATTCCACCTACAAATGTCACTGGCATAACATTTGTAGTCATCTTAAGAAAATGTAGTCATTCCAAGCATAAGAAAAGAAAATAAAGTACTTGTGAAATAAATAGCAAGGATTTCAGTTAGGGTAATATTCTTGAAAACATTTACTGAAAAAACAATAATGTTGCATAGGTTATCATGATGGCTTTAAACAGTTATGAACCTATTGACTTCAAAGACTATTCTGGGGGCGTCTTGCTGAACTCTTCAGCCACAGAACTATTCAAGATGGTTCACTTTCAGTCATTTGCCAAATGCATTCGAGACCAGGGATCCTTCAGCTTCCTCCAGTAAAGCAGCATGAGGCAGTGAGTCATGCCTTGATTTCACTGAGTAACAACTGATCTGGCACTGCAGAGGCTGGAACCCATTACTCCTCCCTGCCCACCACAGAAAATAGCAAGGAGAAGGTAAATGGCAACAGCCCAGAGAAAAGGCTGGAGTTGGGCACAGTCATTTCTTGGGTGAGTTCAGAGTGTGCTTGTCATTTATCAGGGAGCAGATCTGATTTAAATATGTGAGCATTGCTACCCACTGATACTACTACTCGCCGTCCCTAAGGACGTGAACATATTCCAGGCAGCTCATGCCTTGTGTGTCTAACTACATAAAAACTACTATTACATGCAAAACTTGAAAAGCTTCCTGCCAGAGGATCTTGTTCTAGTTTGCATGACTGACCTCTGAATGTCTCATGACAGCCCTGGCAGCTTTCATCTTTTGTGGCTCATAGCCTGCTTGAGAAACTGAGGAGCTCCACGGAAATGTGTACATAATTCATCTGTGGCTGTGCTGACAGTTACAGGAAGTGAGAAGACCCCTTGATGCCCATCATAGATTACTGAGTCACCTCTTACCACTGACAATACATAAAAGAGCAAATTCTAGCCTGATACGAGGCTTTGGATTTTCTTTTTCTTTAATTCCCCCCGCCCCTCCTTTTTGAAACAGCACTGCCAAGAGCAGGGACTTTCACATATACAGTGAAAAAATGTACAGCATCATCAATGCAAAGTTGGACAGGTGCCAGCCCCCTCCCCCTCCCCACCCTAAAGCATCTTCATTTGAATTTAAAGGGGTGGATGAGTGACAGCAAGGCTCTGTTCTCCTTCTGACAGGGCTTTGGCAGATCATTGGTTGTCATCAAACCTATTCCATATCTTGCTCCCTGCCAGGAATTCCACCTACATGCCTGATGGCAATTAGTCCCTTGTAGGTGCTAATGAATAAAGCGCAGCACGTTGACTTCGCGAGGATGAAAAAGCCCACGATCCAGATCCAGAGAGTCACTCCAAGAATCATCCTCCACCCAGGCTCCTGTCAATAGAGCTCTCTGTCCAGCCAGAAGCTGGAGTCCCCGCCCCTATTTTGCGCACATGGGCAAGGGAGATAGAAAGCTATCAGATGAAGACACAGCTAAGCAGAAACCAAGAGTTGGGGTCTTTTGTTTTTGTTTTGTTTGTTTGTTTTAATTTTGTAACGTGAAATTGTGTCTGTCTTTTAAATACCCTATCCAAGTCATAGCTCAAGGCAATGCCAGTTTGGGGTATTCTGGGTTAGGACATTTGAGCTGAATCTGCAAACTCAAGCGTTCTTTGAAAGAAACCAGTAGAGGTCTCCGTTGGATGCATTCTGTATGGAGAGGGTGCAGGGTCAATTACCAGTGGTTGCTGAGCATCATACGTCATGAAAAGTGTAAATTCTCTAACCCTGTTTCTAGAGGTTCCTGGGCAGGAGGCCTAAAATTAGGACCTAAATATCAAGATGCTTTTAAAACTCGCCCCAGATGAAAAGGCTACTGATTCTGGTGCTGCTCTCCTGGTTGGCTGAGCTCTGTCTAGTTAAAAATCCTCAGGTGAAATGGCTGCATATCCTGCTGCTGCTCTCCTGGTTGGCTGAGCTCTGTCCAATTAAAAATCCCCAGGACTATGTGTGAAGTAGAAGGTTCCCAAAGCTTGTGCTTACTATTCATTTTATACACTGTGTTTTAAGATTTTTTTTTAAAAAAAAAGAAAACCTGAACCTGACCTCCCATTAGAGATGAGTAAGTGTTTAAAAGATACTTTTCAAATTGAAGCTATAGGCACTTTTTAAACTTTTTCTTGTACATAATAAAATGTCAGAATGAAACTCATCATTATAGACAATTGTCATATTTGAATAAAAATGTGAAAAATAACCTATACATGTATTATAATTACCGAATTTTACATCTTAACCAAAATGAACATGTATTTTAATAATAAAAATACAGTGAATTTTACTTTTCTTGATATTTTTGATTTCCAAGAGAAAAATGTTTTGTCCTAGAGGAAGCTATACATTAACCTACTTGGGTTTCTTTAAGTCCTATGTGTTTTTCTACATTTACTTAAGAACATTTTTTGGAAAGGGGGTTCATGAGCCCTTTCAGACTGTCCCTGTCACAGTACAAAGGGTAACACACATTGTGAACCCCCGACTAATAGGAACAGCCAATTGCTCATGCTTCTTCAGACACTCAATCATTACCTGTCTAGCTCTCAAAGCACATTACCAGACAACTACACCTTGAGGCCTGTGAGCAGCACCGTCTCCTCAGAAGGTAACAACCCAAGGAAAATGGCAAGAAAGACAATTTTTTTATGGTTTACAGGACTCCAAAGATGAAGATAGTTTGAATATGATGCCTTGAAACATTCAAACTCCAATTTTATTAGGAAGAGATTTAATAATCTGAACTTCCAAGGTTTGCCATTTTTGAGCCAATACTCAATTGGTTAAAAAAAAAATGTGGTTCCAAAATATAGCAGTGAAGCAAGCGAGGAAGGGGAGTTCCGCTCATGCAGCACTGTAGACATCCTTGCTGAATTTCACAAAGCATCGCTGCTACACAGCCAGGGTCGGGGCTTGACAAGAAAGGAAGCTGAAGGCATGTCTTCCCATTGTAGAGCCAGAGCCCTTGGAGGGAGAACTGTGGTTTGCTGCAGGCACGCAGCAAGCAATTCTGTACTGCTGAAACAGGAAGGTTGGTTTGAGGAAACCGTTTAACCCACATCAGGGAGAAAAGGAAAACAGATCATTTTTAATTGGCTGTAGAATTATATTTCAGGACTTAAATTTACATCAGATTTTTTAAAGATCTAATCTAGTGAGTATTATTTCTACTATATTGGTAAGAAATTAATCCTGGAATGCTATCCCTAATGTTAGACTCTAAAGTATTTGATTTTTTTTAAACTGACTTAATCGGACAATAAACACTGTCTGCATTTAAATATGGTCCCATCCGAGCCGGCAAATTAAGAACAGTAAGTACAATAGGATTGGGAAATTCCTATCACATCCTCTCCTCCCATACCTGTGGCAGATGTAAACTGATGTCTGTGCTGCTTCCTTCCCAGCCCAGAAAGCTGTTGAACCTTTCAGGAAATCACACAGATCAACTGGAGCCAGTACAGAGGCAGCACCTGGAGCCCCAGGGAGACCAGGTGCAGGGAACATAGTTGGGTTGTGCAAGAGGCAGGCAGGACTGGCTGAAAGAGTTCTCCCTGCTCCCTGATATCTCAGCTTCCTCCCCAGGCTTGATGGATTGAGGGGCAATTCTGTAGGAACTCCTAGTGGCCTTTCCAAGATCACATAACTATTTGAGAAAATGCTATGCTCTGATAAGATCCCTCCAGAATCATTTACAGGTGCCACATTCAAAAGAATTAGTTTGCTGTAACACAAAGGATTTAAGTCTTGGAGGAAGCAGTGACTTATTTCTTGACTAAAGGTTAAAGCATGTTTCTTCCTTATATTTATTTATTTATTTATTTATGTATTTATTTATTTATTTATTTATTTATTTATTTATTTATTCCTTTGGCAGAGCATTCCCACATCCCTTTGTGGGTAGCTGCCTCTTCTGCATATGTGTAAACCAGCTGTCTTTTGGAATGACACAGGCCCCCACAATGTCATGGGATGAGACATGTGGGAGTTGACTGAGAACCTTTAACAGCTACAGGAGGTGGGACTACTAGCATTTGCAGGCCAGGTAGTACTCGGCCCCGGTCCCGTGCCAAAAGGCCAAGGCCTTTGACCTGGACCATCACATTTCAGTATTCAAGTCAAGGATTATGGAGGCCTAATATAGGCAGGGAGTCAATCAGGATAACTTAAGAGGGGGAAAAAAAAAGACTCTGCCTTTGCAGAGTTCTCCAGATTGGCTCTCCAGATGGCCCTCTCTTCTCTGGTAAATTATGCAACAAGCTGCTTCAGCCGAGTTTTGCAGACCTGGATGATCTTGAACTGATTTCAACAAACAGGCGGACTCACGGGGTTTCAGGGCTTTCTCCTGGTCCTTTCAATCAAGGGGGAGGATTGTGGAAGGAAAAATCAGGTAGTTCTCGGTGCTGGTCATAGAAAGAGTACAATAGTCACACACAAAACAGCCTTGCTTTATGTCTGTTTTTATAAGACAAATGCTTTTGAAGAAGCTGGGAGGCTGTTTTAGCAGGAAAAGTTAGGAGTGCATCATCATTCGCCCTCACAGGAGAGTTATGACTGACATATTCCCACTAACCAAGTGACATTCATTCTCTAGGATTCCAAATGCATAGAGTTGCATATCAGCATAAAGAGACACGAAGGCCCCACTCTCTCTGTTATTAACATTTCCTGGAGCCAGAATCAATAGTGCATGCAAATGAGTTTCTGATTATTTCTTTGATTTGCAGAATGTCTCCTCCCACTACACTCTTAGAGATGAGGTGGAATGGATTAGCTTTCTAGGCCTAGAGCTGCTCTTAGCAGCATGGGAACTTGGGTGAGAGTGGTAGGACCACCCTGTCCCTCCCCAACTCCAAGAAGGATCAGAGTCCAAAGAGATCCTCTGTCCCTGCAGAAATCCGGCTCTAGGGATCGATTTGCCACCGAAGGAACAGGAGGCAGAATCAATAGGCCAGGTGGCAGGGGAGCAGATGGGCCTTGGCTGGCTGCGCCCAAAGCTACAAAAGGAAGAGTTGAAGGAATGAGGAACAACCCACTAAGAAATGCAATCTGGCAACTAAACACAGAAAAGAAGCAAATAGGAGTTTATGGTGGCAAATTCATTTCTTGAGATGTTAAAAGTGTGCAAATGAGCAAATTCAATCATTCATTTAGCTCAAGCCTGCAAAGTACCTTTCAGACCTTGCACGTGTTCTGGAACACAAATGGGAACAGGATGTGCTTCCGGTTCATAGTCTTGTTCACGGTAAGCCTGTAGAGCGGAGGGTAGGTAGTAAGACAATTCGTCTAGTAGAGAAACACTTGGAGAGGGGCCAATGCAGGAGGACTGGTGAAAGTTAGAGGATGCCCATTAGAAGAGGAGGCTTCGATCAGATCAGAAACACATGGCCACAGTTTGTCCTGTGTCAGCATATGAGCGAAGACAGCTGCGTGGACAATCACATAGATGGAAAAGCCTGGCTGCTTGTATGACCATAGTATTTCCAAGTCAACTCAGTGCTGAGAACGGGTAGTGAGGCAGAAACTGCTTGCCCACTTCCAGAATATGAATTAAAAAAAATGCTGTACATGCCATGCTAAGAACTTTGGGTTTTCCTTTGGAAAACATCACATTGGAAAGAGCTGAGAAGAGGAAGTAAAATGATTAATGGAGGGCGAAGGGACGTAGGCTGGGAAAGGATCTCTAATTGGGAAAATTCTGGCTCCTTGAGCTAGGTCTTCTCTAGGTTTATGAATTAGTTTACATGCTGAGGCCAGATATAACCCCAGATGTGAACAGCTGATTTGGTTGTTAGTTACACCTCTGAAAAATGTCATTGTAACCTAACAGATATAACCCCAGACATGCACAGCTGATTTGGTTGTTAGTTACACCTCTGAAAAATGCCATTGTAACCTAACAGATATAACCCCAGATGTGGACAGCTGATTTGGTTGTTAGTTACACCTCTGAAAAATGCCATTGTAACCTAACAGTGTGGGTAATTGTTATGCACTCATTCATTATTTCCAAACTCTTGTCTGCAATCCTCTGGGAATACAACCTGTAAGTCAAGCTGGCACTCTAAAGTGATGACAGACATTACAGCCTGGTTCTCTGGCCTATTGGAGCTCTTGGAGAGAAGGAAAAATAATAACCATGTAAATATATCATAACCAGAAATTTTATTACATCAAATTAAAAGCTAGTAAGCCAAATTAGAAAATAACAAGGAAAGAGCGAGAGGAATATTTTTATGTGGTATTGAGCAACAGTCTCCGGGAGAGGGTAAGGTCTGAAGGAGATCAGGCAGGGGCATGGTGAGTGAGACAATATTAGAGGAACAAAGGCCAAAGTACACATTGTCTTGGGGTCACTCTGATGGATAAGTCTGTCTTTTTAGATAGACTGAAAGTCATTAAATAGGATGATTTAAGGTTTTCTAAGATGACTCTGACAATTGTGTGAATGGGTAAGAGGAAGGAAAAATAAAGATTGAAAGGGCTGGTGAGAAGGAATGGCTCAAGGAAGAAAAAGTGCTATCCTCCTAGGAGATGATCCCAAAGAGGATGAAATCAGATGAGCATGCATGTTTCTGGGAATCTGGATTGTTAAAGAGTGCTAAGCAAACACTCTTCTTAAACTGGAGGAAAAGAGGGTTGCTCTGTGCAGCTACTGCCAGGGAAAGAGCGAAGAACCGTACGGAAAATGAAATGACCTAGAGGTTAAAATACCGTATCTCTGCCTCCATTCCCACAGTATCTTACTGTCTTCCATGGCTAAAAGAACCAGAAAATAGGTAACGTTGAACCTGGGACTAGAGCTTTCAGAGAAGATACAAGATGATAACTATATACTAACCCACAAAAAGCAGGGTTATAGACACCTGTGTTTTAAGGTAGCTTTGACATACTGTTTGTAATGTGTGGGATGTGGAGAGCTGACAGGAAAAGAAATATCAAGCGTTACCTCTAAGTTTCTAATTGGAGAAACTGTTGATAAGTGTCATATACAAAAGAGAAGACACTGACTTAGAGTAAATTTGGTGAGCAAGAATTCACAGATTGAGTTCAGGAAAAGGTAAGGGTAAGATTTTGCTTATGTGTGCATCCCCATAGTTGTTTGAATGTTGGTGTTTCATTTGCAGGTCTTCAGTCCAAAAGAAAAATCCTTTGACTTAGGGAGTTTCTAACATTCGTTTTGTTTGCAATCCTGAAGATCAGTGAAGTCACCAAAAAGGAGAATTTGGAATAAAGAAAATACTTAAGTCTCATCCCTGTGTTATAATCTGGATCTTCTGGTTTCATTATAAATTTCCTCTAGTTTTGAGCTTTTCATTATATATAGTGGAACAGCATATCTACTACCCCTTTCCTCTGCTATTTCTTCCCACATCCCTTTCCTCAAAATCTGCCTTCTAGCTTCATGATTTTTTGATAACCCACTAAGTGAAGTTAGTGCTACCCATATGTATGTGAGTAAAGGCCTCTCAGCTGGAGCCCTGGAAACCAACCAGTGGGGACACCGTCAGTAAAAGAATAACTATTCCTCACCAGCAACTATCAAGTATTAATAGATCTTCATTAAGTGCTTGGGTCTGGAAAATAGCCCCACTCAATTTCCCTTGGTTTTAAATGATTCTCCCCAAATCCCCAAAGAGCTAACCATCAGCTTGTGGTGCTACTGGAACATGTTGCGACTTTATAAGAGATGAGGGTTACTGAAGGAATTTGGGTCACTAGAAAGGCTGCCTTAAAGGAGATCAGTCTTCCCCCTTCTCCACTTGCTTCCCAACCACTCTGAGAAGAATATGTCTTCTCCATCACATATTTCTGCATGATATATTGTGGTACCATAGGCCCTAAAGCAGCAGGCTCTATCCATCCTGAACTAAGACCTCTGAAAATATGATTCAATACACTCCCTTCTTTAAAGTGTGTGTGTGTGTGTGTGTGTGTGTGTGTGTGTGTGTGTGCGCGCGCGCGCGTTCCAGAAATGTCACAGTGGTAAGAAACTGGACATCATAATCTGATCAAGCTCAACACTCAGAAGGCAGACAAAGTAAGAGGAATTGAAACAAAAATGAAGAGACCCATATAGCCCAAGCAAATAAATATTCAAAAAACCTTACCACTCTTTAATAATAGCAACTCGCTATTCAGTCACAACTTTCCTTCTGGTTCTGAATCTTTGATTCGACACCAATACCTGTAACTATTACCCATACACTACTCAGGATGTTGCCTTCATGCTCTCTACCACAACTATTTGCACAAAAGCAATTAAAAACTTGCGCGTTTCTAAATATAATGGCCAATTTCCATTAAATTGATCTACAAGTAGGTTTGTTACTTCAATCAAGAGAATGAACAAAGGTGCTATTAATAATCATTTAGAGCAATTAGTGAAATTGAACAATATCATAAGAAAATGAAGACCTGCAGTCTGTGTCATTACTAGATACAAGTATTAGGTCTTCTCTACTTGACCTTTATGAAGCCATATCTGATTTTATTTCCTTGGCAATGCAAATTGTTTCTGTATATTCTCTCCATTGGCTTAACTGACAGACTTTGGAATATCTACAGCTCAATGTTCTCTTGTTTTATGAACTCAGCTTCTTAATGATCGTATCCAGTTGCATGATCTTTGAAATTATCCATACACTTATTAGAAAAATAGGTCTCTGTGTTTGTAAGTTCTTCTCAGATTCAAATATCCATACTATTACACCATTTCTATAATCAAAGCTCTAATCATCTTCCCCAAACATGGTTACAGCTCAGTTAATACATCTTCATCCTCTGTACATTTCAAAATGCAGAGTCAGGGTCTTTTCCTTCCTCAGCCCATAAATGCTATCATCTGCACCTCAAGATAATTTTACAATCTAGATGCTCCTTATCACATTTACAAAACCACACTGGATCAATGACTGACAACTTAAATTACCTTCTTGCTTATAATGCTGTAGTTCATGTAATCTCCTCAGTTTTAAACCAATCTGATTCCGTGAGATATGCTAGATTTTCCTCATACATAGACTCTGATGTTTTCATAGATGTCTAATTTTAAGAAATGCAAACTTATACAAAATCCTAGTAAGTTCCTAATTTTCTTTCTTATCACTAAGATCACATCCCCTAACCTTGTCTTCCTCTACCTTCTTCATCGCCTAAGCAGCACTTGCTAGTCCTCAAATGATTCAGGGATGTTCCAAACATTGAACACGTGTTGCAGCTATTTCTTTACTTGAATTTGCCCAAGGGTCCCTCCTTTAACCTTTATCATTCAACTGTCAAGTAAGGTCTTCCCAATCTCTCTTCTCAAAAGGGAACCCTTCACATGCCTGCATGGTTTTTATATCGTCCTAACACATAGCACCATATTCTACCCTATACTTGTTGTGTGATGTCATCTTCCCTATATTGAAATGCAAGTTCCAAGAGGTCAGAATCTTTTGTTAATGCTGTTTCCTGCATAGCTCAGGTCTCAGAACTGTTCCTGACACAGAGTAGACACTGTGTGGATACTTGTTGAAAAAAATATTAGTGAGTAGCTCACAAAAAGATAAAGAATCCATGAAAAAAATTTTCTCTTAAAAATCCAATACATGAGATTGAGTGATATGGCCATAGACATGCTGAGGTCTATGACACATGTTGATGCCCCAAACCATGTGGATATTTTGGTTCAAGGTGTTGCCAGAAACCATGGGGGAAGTTCATGTTCTATGGTGATATTTTATATGTGTTTTAATAAATAAAGCTTGACTGAAGATTAGAGTGCAAAACTAGTCACACTAGTCAGCCATACAGGACAGGCAGTGGTAGCACATACCTTTAATCCCAGCAGCCACATTAGTTAGCTAGAGAGGTTGGGACATGGTGGTGCATGTCTTTAATCCCAAAACTAGAGAGGAATATAAGATGAGAGGAGACGGGAGCTCAGGTCCCAATCTGCATTCTAAGGTTTGATGGAGATCATTGCAGTCTGCAGTCATGTTGAGGACAGGATCACCCCTTTGTTTGTCTGAGCCTTGGTAGAGTAAGCACACCCTAGTAGCTTGACTGCTTTGCTTTTCTGATCTTCATCTTGAATCTCAACATCTGTCTCTGTGTTTTGATTATTCATGCTACTATTGTCTGTGCTCCTATTGACTGTAAAGGACAAGGAAGTTACTTTTTCAGTGCTAACTATGACTGCAGATTCACAGTTGAGAAAGAGCTATATAGAAAGCTTCTGTGACAACCCCTTCTCCTACCCCACCCCCAAAAGTAACAGCCTAGACAGAAAACCATCAAAGGGAACTCATAAAAATTGTGATAAGGATGCTGAAATGTAACTCTCAACAATTGATAGCTTCTGGTGGAAGTGTCTGTAGGGAAGGACTCAGTTTTCTTTAAGGGGTTGATCACTAGGAGTCTGGCCATGCTCCAGTAAGTATATGGGCAACAAAAATGGATCTATTTTTTTCTTATTCTTCTTTCTTATTGGAGGAGCGTTCACAAGGGAGTGGGGAGAACCTGGAATGATTGGAAAATACGTGTGATCTGAGAGGAATGATGTGAAATTCTCAAATAATCAATAAAAATATTGTTAGAAAAGAAATTCAATAAACATGGTATTCCCAGAAGGTGAGTTTAAGCAGCAGTATTGTTGCAGTTCAGACATCCTAGGGGAAGATTTGGCTTTTTGGAAGATGCTATCTCACCATTCAAATTTGAATTAAATTACAATGAAAGACAAACATTAGCTTCAGAAAAACATGGACTGGAGGGAGGGAAAGTTTCACAGGATATGATACAGGAAGCATGTTAGTATGCCTACCAAGAGTTATGCCAGTGGCAAATAGAATGAGGAGAGCAGGCTGACACAGAGGCCCAGCTGTGCCACTGTCAGCTTACCTAGACAAACTCCATACTTCATCATTCAATTCTCATGACTCAGGTCACTATCCAATCATAAAACCTTAACTCCAAAGACATCTAGCTCCCATTCTTTCTTTCTACTATTAAAGTACAAATAATTATTATTAAATATCAATGCATTAAGCGTTTTCTTATTGTCAGTAATTCAATGACGCTCAAGTTCACCACAAGGGAGCTCTAAATTCCCTCAGGAAAGGAAAATAGGACATGATGACAAGATGACCAAGTATTTAAGGTGTATGAAATTGAAGCCCAGCCCTTACCAAATCCAGCTATCAGGGCATGGCAAAATAAAGTCAGAACACATAGGTGCAATATTCAGATATCCAGGAGACAGCTATTCTCAGCATGTGGCAATGATCCCATGAGCTAGGGAAAGGCATTGAAGTAAACACATGGTCACACTAAAAATAGCTTCTATACTTAGACATAGATAAACTGACAAAGGCAAAGATGAGCGCTATGGATATTAGCTAAAGGACTGGAGACATTTTGCTATGGAAATGAAAAGTTAACACATTATGTATGTATGGGCAATTTATGCTTTCAAGGTAGAACTGGTACCCATAATTCTCAGACCTTAAAACTTATTTTTTCTTTATTCTTTTTACTTTATTATCTATTTATTCTGTGCTTGTGTGTGCATGTGTGCACAGATGTGCCTTGGGATGTGTGTGAAAGTCAGAGGATAAGTAGCTGGAGTGTGCTCCAGGGATCTGACTCATGTTTTCATGTTGGTAGCAAGCACTCTTTCAGCCTGAGCCATCTTGATGGCCCAAATGATTTGGTTTGTGATCTGCAGTCAAATAGAACGGTACTGTCAATTACCTTGCCACATTCCCTCTACCGATAATCTGCTTGGACATTCTATACAAACTTACCTAGTAGTACCAGTATGCATAAAGTACCCCAGATGAAAAGTAAATGTCTTAATTCTTGAAATGATTGCTCAGTGTTTGGTATAACATTTTAAAACTGTGAAAAGTGTGGAACCTGAATATGGTTTCAGATAAACAGTAGACTTTACCAACATCTTCTACTTTGTATGCCATGAAGCTCTGGTTTCAACTCTTTAAAGTATTCGAAATGTTTTAAAACTGCTACCAGAACTATTGGCTTTTGTATCAGATGTGAAATGAGTGGGTTTAAAATCATAATTTTCAACTGAAGGAAATTTTCTCATCCAGGGGACATTTGGCATGACTTGAGATAAGTCTGATAGTCGCCACTGGGCAGAGGGAGCTCCTGGTACCTAGCGAACAAAAGCAGAAATGCTGAAACTATTGGTATTTGTGGTTGCATTTATGTTAAAGAAAACATCAAGGAGAGTCCTTCACGAACATTGGTGTGTGAACAGGATTACTGCCTGGTGAGAGGCAGGGAGCAAGGTGTACTCAAATGCAGGAGGTCTGCTGGCTAGCACAGGCAGTAGCCCCTGAGTATCAGCCCAGCCCAGCACTCCACAGAGCTCATAAGGAGACCCCTTAAAAATTCAGTTGAGTCCATAATCCCAAAACTATTACATTAGTTTCATCAGTCTTGATAAACTGCTGTTCTCACTTAGCCTTAATTCCGTCCTCTATAAAGAAAGAATGATTGCATACAGATCAAAGTTATTATGTGGATTACATAGAATATTTGTCAAACTTAAAAGCTAGTTTCTAAAATGCAGATTTAATACTCATTTATTTTCAAATAAATTTACCGTTCTGCCCTATAGAATGTCAGAGCAGTCCAGAAATAGTGACTGAAAGATCATGATTGTTTGAGATTTGTTACCAATACTGACTCCTTGATATTTTTAACCAGTATGAAATAATTTACATGATGATATTTATTAGAAAAAACTATAAAAGCTAGTTACTGCAAAATCTACTATTTTTAGGACTAGCCAGTTATCCAAATAATCCATGCAAGTTGTTATAACTGATAACTTGTTGCTACCCAAATGTAGGCACATGTCTGACTGCTGTTAGGACTGTGCATTGTGGACACAGGATATAGAAAGGATGTGCTATCATCTGGACTAGGGTAGGCTGGCATACAAATTTCTGCTGAGAAATGCTTTCTCCACTTTACCCTCAGGATTCATATTCCTTCACCTGCCATCATTGCTCCTTGGAAAAAAGCTTTAATCCATGGAGAGGAGATGTTTATGTCCTTCCCCATAACTCCTTACCCTTAAGTGGAAAAGCTAAGGGTCTTTCTCAAAATTCTACTAACAAAGTCCCTTCTTGGGAGTTTTAAGCTTGGGATCAGGAAGAGAAAAATTGAACCCTTATTGTTTTTCATGATAAATTTTAAGCAACTAAGCCAGCATGCTAGGGATTTGTTAATTGACAGTGCTTAGCATCAACAAAGCTGTGTGTTTGATTGGCTCTCTACCTAGTTGTTTAATAAGCTACTGTTTGTAGATGGATTTTTTCCCTGTAGAAATATGTCTCTATAGATTTAGAAGGGTGCTTTTTCAGTCCTTTACCAGCGGTGTTATAAGCACAAAAAATGGTATTTTCTATGTATACAATCTGAGATGTTGCACCATTGTATATTATCCCCCCATTAAAGTGGGCTATACCAGTGAAACCCTGCTACCTATGTTAGAACATTCAAGAACTTCATGGATGAACAAATTCATTTTGCAAATGAATATTGCATTATTTCTGGAGCAAATTTTCCTCATAGAAAAAAAGAAAAAGAAAACCCATGATGGGTGATAAGGCTCCCCCGATTACTTGCAAAAGCTGACAATGCAGAACTTCCTTTAAAGACATTAAGCATATATCATTGAATGTTTACTGTCAAGCCAGGATTCATGCCAGATTAGGTAGAATCACTTCCTTGTCTAATCTATCAATAGCATCAGATAGAAACTAAGACTATAAGAAGAGTTTTTCCTCATATTCACACAGTTTTCAACATCCGAATATTTCTTTGCTTTTTTCACATGCAACTCCAGAGAAAATACAGCTGCATTTATAATGATATATATATATATATATATATATACACACAGAAGGCTCTGCAAATTGTATGTGCATATGAATATATATGATACATGATTGTATACATGTGTTTTATAATGAGAAGTGATAACCACATGTAAAAATATGTTCTGCCTTTGGCAAATATTAGGCTATGCTGTTTATACTGGTGTATTTGCTTGTTGCTCTTGCTAGAAATGCTTATTGACTGCAGAGATTTCCTCCTGCTTCCCTCATTTTGCCTTTCTAGGCAAGCAATAAGTAGTGAAATGAGAAAAGATGGTTTCAAAACATAAAACCTATTCCTTGTGTAGATAAGGCTTAAAGAATATAAACAGATGGATTTCTCCCACAGGACAGGTCATCATACCATTGGGGGAAAATGAGTTGGCTGCTGAGTTAAAAAGCAATGAAATCATTGCTATGCACATAATTAAAATGTGATATTTCAAGAGGAGTGAATCCAAGCAGAAGAAAAGAAAAATTACAGCTAATGCACACTGTGGTTGTGGCTTTGAATTAATGTGTGCCTGGATGCAGAAGAAGCTAAGTAAACAAATACCAGTTACCAAAATGTATGTAAATGGTAGTGTATCTAATTTAAAGACTTTAATCTCAGCCTCTGCTTCAATGGTAGTATTATTTATTTATTTTTGATTAGCCCATTTGACATATATCCTTTATTACCAGCTAGATTTAAGATGCACAGAAGAGCATTGCACACACCACCCCATGCCTAGAAGGAGCCCTGGTCAGAGTGTAATGAAACTATCAACGCAAAAGACCTGAGTCTGAATCATACCTTGCCAGTCTTGCAGGGACAGCTTTTGAATCTATATCTGAGGTACTTAGTGGACCAGTACAGGAAAGAAGCGGTCCTTGTCATGACTATTATTCAACTTCTTCCCAGGTAGAATTGAGTCTAGATAAAGAGAATAATATAGAATTTCGAACAATGGACGTTGTCCCCTTTCTGTCCAGGAAGCTGCCTAGTGAAAAGAAAACAGCAGATGCACAAGCAACTGTCATCTTGGGTAAAAGAGATCCTTTTCTTGGGACCATATCAGTTTCATGTTTACAGTTCCTCTGAGACTATATCTATATGATGACAGGCTTTCTGGTGAAAACTGAGAAATTCAGTTGCAAATGTGAATGCTACAAAATGTGTGGCTATTTGGCAACAGGCAGATCAAACATCTGGATCCTTGACTCAGTTTTTCCATTTTCACCCAATATTTTCATATCGTGAAAAACACCAATTAAAAAAAGAAGCCAATCTGGTGTTTTGGCTTTCCTACTAGCCAATTTGTATCTCAAATGGTTAGCCCAATTGATTGTGCTGCTTTGAATGGCCAGAACGAACAGATCAACATGAAAATAGTTGGTGGGATGGCTGTTCTGATCTCTTTCAATCAATATGGTGGAATTATAAACTCTAACTCATAAGTGCTGTGCAAATGCAAATAATTTCTGATATCTCAGAATTCAGTAAAACATGGAGGAGTAGATGATTATAATTTTTCTCTTTCCAGATAAAGACAGAGATACCCAAATCCAGGTGATTTGCTTTGGAAATCTCAGCAAGTTGGTGTCTATTTTCTATTGTAATATGGTGTTTCTTTCTCAGTGGTACATTGAAGTAGCCAAATGAAACAAAACTACACATTCATATTTACAGAGACCAGTTACTACAATTTACTTTTGAGAATCCACACTAAGAGAATACTGCAAGACTAAAGGAGAGGTAGATTAGATTAAAAACTGAAGAAAAACTAAGAGAAATGCCACCAAAATCTAGCTTTATTGCACATGAGAGCAAGTTTACAAGTATTCTAATTCTGGAGAAAAACCACGTCTTGGGAGGATATCAACCAATGTTAGGAAACCAACTGCAGTTCATTTTAGAAAATGAAAGGGCATATAAGCCAGAATATGAAATAGTGATGTTCTGATACATTGATATCCAAAATCTCACTTAAGTACAAGTTGTAGTTTTAAGAGGTACAAGCCCTAGTGAAGAAACAGATTGCATTTTGGAAATATTAAGTGACCTAATACTGGTTTAAATAGAAACACAGCTGTTTATCTGAATAAACCAATTTTATATAAGATTCTTTCTCTTATAGAACACTAAAGTCCACAAATATGCCTATATACAGCACTGGAGACCCACATTGTAGGTTCCAGATGATGAAGATGCTACAGTAGCCTTCAGGGATGGTACATTTTCACTCTGACAATGAGTTTGATGCTATGGAGAGATTAAAAAAAGAAAAAATACTAAGTCAAAGAATAAAATTGAAATAATATTTAAGGAAAATTATTTTTTTCCTTGTATTTTTAAATTTTGCAGCTTTCAAAATAACCCAGCATACAGTACCCCTCAGACTGACTGACTCATCGCCGTGTGCACACACTTTCTTTAAAAACAGAAAAATCATTTTTGAAAATGATCAAAACATAACATTTTGCTGGAACAGATGCCTTGCCTGTGCTCTGTGCCACATTTTTGTAGTATTTAAAATGAACGTTTCAGTTTTAAACACCGAGTGACTAATCATGGTTGGGAGGAGAGGATGGGCCTGGTGGAGGCAAAGTCAGGCTCCCCCTCTAACACATGTAGAAGCGCCAGGCAGCTTCGGGCTGGTGTACGCCGAGTACTTTCCCCTGGGCTGTCTTTCCCAAGACTGTCTGGAGGTCAAGGGAAGATGGTAACTTTTAATATCTGATACTGATGGATCCTTCTAAGGATAAGGTCTTCATTTTATTTTTGTACTTCTCACTGTATCCAAAGCTTCCCTTTAAATGTCCTCAAAATATCTTTGTTTAAGTTACATTCTAAGTGCACAACATACATAGTGTTTTTATTTATACATCCTTTCAGCATTAAGTATGAACGGCACCTTCTCTTAAAGCTAGACTCGTTCGGAAGGTAAGGCATTTAGTAACTCCAAGCATACAAATTCTCAGTCTAAAAGCACTAGGCATCATTCTTCTTGTTGTTATGTTTTCCATATACTTTGACCTAATGATGGATGGGATAGTTTGGTGATACCTTTGGGAGACCAAAGTATCTCTCTACTCATCACCGGGAACAAACATTGGGGGTTTTGCTCCCTGGCAATCTGTTGATTGCGTGCTGAAGGTAGCTGAGGTGACAAGAACAGTGGCTGTCCTTTGCCTGCCTCACTTCCAGCTCTACCTGTAGGTTTCTGAATACTGAAAGAAGACTGAGAGAACACTTGGTAAGTTATTTTCAGTGGAAAAAAGTTTTATAGGTCACGAAAACTTACTAGGGTATTGTAGACTTCCTCCTAATTTACAAGGGCAATCAGTATTATTAATCAGTGTCAAGCTGTATATAGCATGAGAAAAATTCTGGTTTTATTAAAAAGAAAACATTTGTTCATGTTATTCTTAACATGCATGCAGACTTTTTACAAGCTCTGAATACTTGAATTTCTTTTCAGTCAGTGAAGTCTGCACATTCTTCTTCTTCCCAGCCTCAATGGAAAATGTGGGATGCATGAAGAGCTGTTGTTAGACAAATATATTCCTTCTTTGAAATGTTTGCTTTGTGTAAGGCTGTTAGACAGAATCTATAATTTGTCATTATAATGACATGTCAGTTACCCAAAGTTTTGTAATAGTTATTCAAACTAATTAACTATGTAATTAACAGAGTTAATGTAGACAAAAGTGAGGCCAGGACAGGCATTTCATGATCCACAGTGTTTTACTTTATGGTGAAATACGGCTGTTTCACCTCCCTCTCTGAAGGGTAGGTCTAACATCAGTGTTTAGCAAAGGCTCCATCACATATCACGTAATGGTTATTTTTTTTGTCCAGAAAGGAGTCATAGTTCACACCTTCAGAAAAGGATAGGGAATGTATAGAAGGCTCTAGCAGGTGTGGAAACTCAAAGGACTCAGGATATGCATTCCTGTGTCTTTAGATCATTTCATTTATCATTATTCTGGAAAGTACCATTTAGTGGAATCCTACATTACCTAAGCCATTCTTTGGACCTCCCTATTGGATGACACTACCCGTGGAGGCAGAGTTTTATTTCATGATAGAGCATAAGAATAGAAAAACAGACAAAGCAGTCTAGACAAGCAGAAACTGGTTAATTCTTTTGTGCCCACATTAGATGCTAGATATCTAATACATTATTAGAAACAAGCTGCAATTTTGCTCTTATTTGTTTTCATCATAGAAAAGATATAAGAGACTTGCTTGTGTTCTGTGGAAAAGGAAGTTAGAAGAAGCGAAACTGCCTATCTCTGCTGGGATCTGCTCTTTCTCAGTGTTATTGAGAGTCATCAGTACAAAGCAATTGCCTTATCAAAGTGAGGAGGGGGGACATTGTTAAATTAGGCCATGTGAAATCATATGCAGGAATATTTTAAATAGTTCATGATATTTTGTGAAGATGGGACTAGAAATCCTTATAATATTTTCTTCTAACTGACTATGCACATCTACACTAATTTCTATAAGAGGAATTAAATATTTGGGGTCTTGAGAAATTATAGATTAGCATCAGGGAGAAAGTTAAATACTTTAAACAGTTGCCATGGAACACGAAGGGCCAAAAAATCTTGTGCATTGGTAAAATGAGAATAGAAAATTTTTATCATGGAATTTAGACAGGTGGGTTTTCTAGTAATGTGGAATGCAGTGCAGAAAAGGTAGGTTTGTGGGTGCAGACCAGAGTTTGGTATTAACAATGTACTCAGAAAGTGAAAAAGAAATATTTAAAATGAAATTTCTTTAGCACACAGATATTTTGCTATTGACTCAATAATGACTTGACATAATTCACTCTTCTCTTTCAACAGACATAGATTTTAGTGACAGCAGTTCCTCAAATCACACCCCCCCACCAGCTCGAAAGTACAGTTTTAGATTCATTTAGGATGCTATAAGAAGCACCACAGAGTATCTTAATGCATCTCATAAATAACAACAAAGCGTTTAGGTATTGGTATACCTCAAAGTGCCTCTTGTGTTAGAGCACATCAGCAATGACCCATGGAGCTTTAACCTAAAGACGGACATCTGTAAGTATTGAGGAGAAGAGAAGGAGCTCATGTTTGCATTTGGACTACTGATACCAATGAAGTAGAAAATGCCCTCATTGTAGCATTTCTTAGAGTCTTTAATAATCCAGTATCCTTGTAAACAGCCATGGTGGAACGCTAGAAGAGGATATTTCTAGCAGGATTTGACCATGACCTTCTGCATTCAGGTAGCATCTCTTGGAAAGGATGATGTATGCAAATTGCAATGTGATCCAGATCTGGATAAAATATACTATGAAGGTGTATACATATATCATTTCATACCAATGAAATGGATTTCATAACTGTTAAGGATTCACGCTATTCCTTCCCTAACTGTGTTTGGCTTTAAAGCTTGTCAGAATTCTGTTCGTTAAATCCATCAGCTCTTCTTCTGAGGGAGTGCTGAGGACAGCTTCACTGGAGTGGCTCACCCACACACAGCCCCCAAATCAGGCTGTTCATCATCTGAGTGTTTTTCTTCCAGCTCACAAAGAAGCTATTTTCTCCTGGGTAGGGGCTTCCCCTGACCTCCCACCCACCTCTGTTAGGCAGAAAGTCATCCCCAAAGAAATGTGTCATTCTTGGAACAGAACATCCCTTAGTGAAGACTCACTGAATAATCATTCAGCACGAAGTATAAATCTACCCCGAGGGTCGGAAAAACCCACAGTTAAAGAGCATAGTGGGTAAAGCCTTGCATTCCAGGATATTAAAATAGACACAGGCACAGAAGAGGATGTGCTGCAGTGAAAGAGAGGGAATTCTCCAAAACTCAAGCAGGAAACTAGTCCATAAACTCGCAGCTGGGTCATGATTAACTCTTTAGTCACTCAAAGCCTACATCATTCCCTCTTACTTAGGATAATCTGGTGGCTGATCTGCTCTGAGCCATTTCCTGTTGGCTTCGTCAAGCTGATGGTAAACACAAACTCTCTTTTCCTCCTTTCTTCCTTCCCCTTTCCCCTTCCCTTATGTGGTTGACCCTGCAGAAGACATTAGGCAAAGAACTATGGGAACTCTGAATTCTCTCATGAGTCATAACAACCTACCTGCAGACACACAGGCCTGGTCCAGGGAGGAGAGCTGGCAGCAGACAAGCTCTATAGGTTAGAACTGAGCAGAGAGCTGTCCTTGCTGCAGAGGCTGGCGGGGAAGTTTCTGCTGGGTGGGCTAGGCACAGTTCCAACAGTGATCAACATGTTCTCGTCACGATTCAGGCAGCCGCCTGGCACTAGGGGGAATCCAAGCTGGATCCACCCAACAGGTGGGCAGAGAATTGCTCAGAAACTCAGCCTGACTAGGGACTTGCTTATCTAAAAGGCAGAATATGCAAATTGGTAAGGACACAGGCTTCTGGTCTTATGCCCACCCCCATTTAGCTGGGACTTTGTGGACAAGTTAATTATACAAATAATGTTAAAAAAGACGTTTAAAGGAGGTATTGGAATAAGAATTCTCTCTGACGCTTTCAGCATTTACTATATGTCAATGATTTTTTTTAAAAAAGGATAATCCAATAGGATAGATTTTATCCTTTTATCTGCATTTCATAAATGAGGAAAATGATTCTCAGGCCACCAACTAGTGATGATAAATCCCGATCTGACTTCATTGGCCTACACTGTAGCTACATGTTAATTTGAAAACTCCAGTCATTGTCTGAATGGGGATGTTGCCATGGTTGTGGCTGTTGAGGCAATAATAATTATTAGTAGGAAGGGCTGAGAATAACGTTCTTAAGTTCTGGTTATTGATAACAACCCTGATTCTTAGAGGACAGTGCTAGATGAGAGAAAGTTGACGATCTTCTCAATTAAGGCCCAGCTGAGAGTTTCCTCGGTGCACTAGAAAAGGCACTAAAATCCATCCGTCTCCAGGCCACAGACTGCAGAAAACAGAGCAGAACCATCCGTGAAATTCTGATTTCAAAGGGAAGCTCCTTGCAAATTTAGAGATAATAATGGAGGGGCCCTGAGATCAGCTCTTAATAGGTAACTCTGGATCATAAACTTCCTCAAGGCTGAAAACCAGGAGAGACTGTGGCCTCGTGGCACATGCAAGATGATTGAGTCTCAAGATTACTGAGAAGCTTAAGAAATGTGGGCAAGGACAGAAATGACCTCTGATCAAGAATTGCAGCTGGATCCACAAGGAAGAGATTACTGGGATTCTGTTGATTAAATGCAAATTAGAAACTACAATTCCTTCCAGGTTACTTATTTGGTAATGTTATAGTATTTATGCTATGCAGTCTAGAGTGCAATGATATCCGGTAGCAAAGTGTGACACAGTGCAGAAAGTGTAGTATATATGGTGAGGACCAGTGAAGTTTGCTGTAGTGTCAAATAAAAGCGTATGGAGTGCTAAAAAATGGGCATGAATGGGGGTAAGAGGTTAGTTAGTTTTTGCGATGTTATGTGTTGCATTATAGTTTGCTGCAGTGTAGTCTAGGCAATGCAGAAAAAAATCTATTGAGCTAGAAGTAAGGACAATTGAATTCTCATCCTCTCTGTGCCATTAATAAGCTGTATAGCCTTGGATAAATCACTCAGCCATTTTTGGCTGCATTTTCCTTTAGTGTGTAAAATGAGGGGGTTGGAAAAGATGATCTTGAAGGTCAATTCTGAGACATCCCACAGCTTGGTCTTACTCATGAGATCTCTAAAAATTTATACTTTCTGCCAAGATTTAGAGGTTCCTTATACAGACTTTCCCCAAGTTTAGAATGCCAGATAATGTTCCTGGAAGAGGAGAAGAAGGAAAAAGCCCATAAATAGATTTCAGTACCAATCCAACATCGAGAATTAAATTAAACGAAAAGTTAACTTATTGCCATAAAATCCTAGTCATAATTCTTTGTTAAATGGAGGATATTCTCAGCCAGGATTCTGGGAGGTCTGGGTAGCTTCAGCCCAGTTCCAGGAAACTTACTTTGTTAGACCCTGGTGGAGGTACAACTGCAGTACCTGGAGAGTAAGCAATGCACATGGTCAAAAGCCCTGAATCAGAAGAGCAAGCACCCTGGCACGGACCTCCATGGTTGCTTGCCTGGGAATCAAAAATGATGACTTTGCTGGAAGAGTGTGTACTGGTCAATATTTTCAAGTTCACTCTTAATTGCTTCACTTAATAATAATTGTAGCAAAGTTTTAAAGGTAAATTACACTAAAACACTTATGAAAAGCATAGAGATTTCTTGCAAATCATAATTCTTGTTAAGTGAAGGATATTCTTAGCCAGAATCATTGGAGGTCTGGATTGCTGCAGAATACATCCAGAAAGGCTGCTCTGTTATACCCTGATGGAGGCACTTTTAACCTCTTTGGACTCTTAATGTTCTTCCCTTTGCTTTCAGCATTTATGAATCTTCATATTTTTCATGTTTCAAACTACTATCTGATGATTTCCTGCACTGGTGGACTGTTTTGACTCTCCAAAGGCAACCTTTCCTTCACGTATTGTCTCCCATGCTCACACATTGTTGTAATCTTGAGGCTGAATCAATGTCGAGGGATAAAATTATTTTGGAAGTGAAACCTTATTCACAGTGTAGGGACTATATGTGCAATGATTCTCTCTCTCCCTCCTTTCATTTTACTAAAGTTAACACATGCCGTTTTGATTACTTAGTTTTCTTTATAGGCATTCTTATATTTTCAGATTTCTTCCAAAAGGTTATCAGATTAATTTTCAGAAGATAAAGCCATAATCCTTTAATTCCTTTGTAGCTTCTTGCTTTGTTTTGGTTGCTTGTCTTTTGACCCAGCTCTAAACTTGTCCTATAACTGTCATCTTGGAATTTTCCTCAGTTCAGCATCCTTAAAATTCTCTGTTTACATCATTGTTTGGCTTCCCCCGTCTCCTACATTTCTCCCTAATGATGCACATCTTTGTTTTGAAGCACCAACTCAGTTACCCATTATGCAAGAAGAAAAACATGCCATTGAACTAAATTATGGTAATAACATAACTCAACATGCCTGACTTTTTTATTTGAATCACAGTGTTTGAGTCTGGACTGCCTTTGCCTATGACATTATATCATCCTGGAAATTCCCTTGTTCATTATTGTCCTTTCTCTTAATCCTCTGTTCTTCAACTTTGGAAACTTGAAATCTCTTCCGTGGCTGTAAAGTGACTAATTGCTTCCTCAGATGTGTTGAAATGGCACAGTGGCAGAGATAGTGCTTGTTTGCAACTATCTTCAGTTTTAGCCTTACAAATTATTGATAGTTTAGCTAGATATAGAATTACAGCATGGAAGTCTTTTTGCAAAGAAAATTTAAGGAAATTTCATTAAAGAAAATCCATTGGCTTCTTGCTTTCAGTTTGATCTTGAAATGTTGGATTTTATCTTGACACTTGAAAAGCAGATATGTATACATACACTAAATATTAATGGATTGTTGTGCTTTATTTGGGTATTTATTGGTTATATATACATATATGTGGGTATATACACTGTTTAATCTATCTGGAAGTTTTAAAAATTATTTTGCCATCTTTAGCATTCTGGTATTTCCCAGTGGTGTTTCTTTGTACAGGTTTAATTTCTTCTCCTATTCTATATTCTGAAAGAATTTCTAGATGCAAACATTTCCACTAAAAAGTTTTCCATTATTTTTATCAGTCAACTTTACATTTTTCCCCTTATAGATGAAAGGAATTCTGCTATTCAGTCTTCTGGGTCTTTTCCTTCACTCTTAAATCATTTTATTACTTAAATTACCTGACAAGGAGGTGACTTCAGGCCTCTTGCAAGGTATTTTAACACTGTCCTACAGACAAAGTATGTAATGTCTTGAGCATTAAGGTCTTCAAGTCTCTTTCTTATGGATATCCAAGAGTAGTGGCAATGATATGTAATGTTAGGGGTCCTCTAGGACCTCACTGATCAATAATTATAGAGAGATATCCTCACCTAATTCTGGATTTTTTGCTTCATAGTCTGTGACTTCTAGGAATAGCAGCATTCATCCATGCATCATACCTTTAACCATTTGATGATGGTGGTGGTGATGATTATGGTTTTTTAATAGACTTAGAAAGTAGAGGTCTTTACAGGATTCTTTCTTACTCTTTTGTTTTATTTAATTTCCCCTTACTTTACTGTCTGCATTCCTCCATCCTCATCCCATCTTAAACTTTCTTAATCTCAGAATTTTCAAATTTCAGGTGTTCTACTATCTGCCTCCCATAAGACTTCACTTGTTCCTTCCAATGTAATGTGCCATTTTTAGCTTCATGATTTACAAGCACTATACATTACAAATATTAGCTTAAAAATTCCTAGCTCGAATTCACACATGATATAGATCATACAGCATCATCTACCTACATCTGGGTTATCTCACAGTATAACTTTTCTAGTTTCTGCTGTGTTCCTATAAATTTCAGTTTTTAATAAGTGAGTAAAATTTCTCTTTGTATATGAACAAGTGTATTAGTCATTCAGAAGGTGATGAACATCTAGGCTAGTTGCACTTCCTGCCTATTGTAAACAAAGCAGCAATGAACCTGACTGGGCATGTGTCTCCCTGAGTAGGATCTAGAGAGAGGCCTTTGGGAATGTATCCAGGTATGGTATAGCAGAATCATATGGCAATATAGTTTTAGCTTTTGGTGAATGATCCATGGTGATTTACAAGTGGTTCCACTAATTTACAACTCCACCAACAAGATGAATAAATGTTCCTCTTCCTCAAAACTTCACCAGAATTTACTGTTGTTTTCTTAGTGCACTATTATGACAGAGGTAAAATATAACACAAAGTAGTTTTAATTTGTATTTATTTAATGGCTGAGGAAACTGAACACTATTTTTATTGATTTTTATTAAGCTATACATTTGTCTCTGCTCCCCTCCCTTCCTCTTCCTTCCCCTTCAACCCTCTCCCATGGTCCCCATGCTCCCAATTTATTCAGGAGATCTTGTCTTTTACTACTTCCCATGTAGATTAGAATAATAAATGTCACACTGTGTTCCTGGAGATCACTCAGTGCTCCCGGGGTTTTCTCCATTTCTGTCTCAGGTCTGTTCTGCCCTAAGTTGCCGGCTCAGACTGGTTTCTGCTCCTGTGGAGTTCGCTGTCTTGGGGCTGCTCTGGTCGCTGGCTCAGTTTTGCCTCCACAAATGTCCTTGGTCTGGATCTGCTTCAGCTCCCGTGGAGCTTGCCACTTCAGGCCTGCTCAGGCCTAGTCCTACTTCTGCAAATGTCCCTTGTCTGGATCCGCTCCTGCTTCCATGGAGTTCACTGTCCCAGGCCTGCTCTGGCCTAGGTAACTGGCTCAGTCCTCCCCCTGTGTAGTTTGTTGCCTCAGGCCTGCTCCAGCCTAGGTCGCTGGCTCAGTCCTGCTTCCATAAATGTCCCTGGTCTGGATCTGCTCCCACTCACATGGAGTTTGCCATCCCAAGCCTGCTCTGACCCAGGTCACTGACTCAGTCTTGCTCCTGTGGAGTTTGCCTGAAACTGAACACTTTTAAGTAGACATTGGGTATTTGTATTTGTTAAAATTCATAATTTTTATTGAGCTGTCTTGTATTCTTTATGTGTAGATTTTTAGTCTAGATTTTCAATCCTCTTTCAGATTACAGCTGATAAAAATTTTCTACCTTTATGTATGCTATCTCTTTACTAACTTACAGTTTTCTTTGCTAAACAGAGCTTTATCCAAGTCTTTATCCAAGCTTCCATTTTAGCTACAGAATATTTTGCTTTCATTTATGTGAATAATGGCACTAGAGTTTTGGCAGTAATTAAGTCAATGAATCTGTAGATTGGATTTGGGGGATGGCCATTTTCACAATAATATCTCTACTAATCAATGAGTATGGGAGTTGTTTTCACTGGTTATGAACTTGATTTCATTAGACTCTTTTTGAATTTTTTAATGTACATCTTGTTTGTTTTTCTTCTTTGGGTAGGTTAGTTACAAAGTATTCTATTTTTTGAAGCTATTATGAATGTGATTCTGATTCCTTTCTCAGTATGTCTATCACTGGTATGTATGAAGGAATACTAGTGTTTTCTCTGTCTTTCTATAGTCTGCTACTTTGGTAAAAGTATATATGAGCAATGAGTTTATTTTAGGTACTTTTATTCATAGAATTATATATCCCATTTTGAGTTCTTTCTTTTCTTTCTTATTTTTACCCTTTAGCTTACTTTTCTTGCTTTATTGGTCTACCTAAGACCTCGAACATTATGTTGAAAAGAGGAAAAGAAAGCTAGCACATTTATCTTCTTCCCAATCTTATTAGCAGCACTTTTATTTTGTTTTCAGTTTTCACATAGCATGTTGTTAGTTATAGGCATGTCATAAACAAACAGGGTTATTTTGTGGTATTTTCCATCCATCCCTAATCTTTTAGGGTCTTCTCTCATGAAGGAATATTAAGCTTTGAGGGCTTTTTTTCTGTATCTATTGAGATGACCACATGATTTCTTTGAATCTTTATAGTAATTAATGACTTTTTAAATTTTAGATATGTTGAACCATGTCTGCATCACTGGAATGAAGTCAATTTAATAATGGAATGGCAAATAATATTTTTGATGTGACCTTGGATTCAGTTTACATTATATTACTGAGAAATTTTACTTTTGTTCATCAGGAAGAATGCTCTAGAATATTTTCTATTGTGTTTCTCATTCATATGGCTCTCAGTTCATTTTGTTTTCTCAATATATTTAGTACTTTAACTGTAAACTGGCATGAGCATTTCCTTTCTAGGCTTACCTGTTTGGTATCCTATGTCTCTTATTTTGGGAATAGCATCTCTTTACATTTTATAAGTTTTCTTCTATGATTTTATTTTATTTTTCCTGTAATTTTGATATAAGAATTTTTGTCCTTCTATATACCAAAATCTCACAAATTATGACTTTTCCTGGTTCCCAAAATATATTGCATGCTTGGACCATAATTTTTAAAATTTATTATTGACATTGATTAAATTATCTAGTTCTTCTACCATGATACAAACCTTGATATTCTGTCATCAACATGCTCAGTCAATTGACAAGGTTTTCCATGAAACTGTTTATTGATTTATTGAATTTCTCATTCTACCATCTTTTACTTTGGTTTTTCTTCAAGTATATGTTTCTTTACTGAATTCTGCTTTCATATCTTGAATTGACATCTTCATTTCACTCAATTGTTTCTGTTGTCTCAGAAATCATTCAAAAGTTTATTCATGTCTTTGTCTTCTTTTAGCCATATTTATAATAGTACTTTTTTTATTTGTCCAGAATTTCTTTTAAAGTGCTTTCATTGGAAGCTGATAATTTCTAGAGAAATAATTTTTACTAGACTTTCATCTTACATATGTTTTTTGTCTTGGCACCAACATATCTGGGGTTAGATTATTGATTAAGTATTTGGTATCAATGTTGTTGTAGATGGTGATGATAGTTTAAGCAGGTTGCCTTTCAACTTTCAGTGGAGATATTTGTAGAGTTTTTCAGGGACAGACTGCATTGCAATGGAATTTAAAATGGCAGTTTTCTATTTTGAAATAGTATTCAGAGCACTTGCTTCCTCATCGACCATCTTGTCTGAGTATTGTCTAAGCATCAATCACTATCATCAGTAAATTCAACATGAAAATAGAGTTAGCAAAAGTTAACTGCAATATAATCACTTATTACTAAGGTACACTGATAGTACTGTACATAATATGTTATTGTGGCTGTAGGTGGAGGTAAACAGAAGAAAATGTCCACATTGGGAATAGCAATGATTATTAAATTTCTAGACAGAATGTAGAAGAGAAGAAGGGAGTTAATGTAAAGAAATGAGAAGCCAATAAACAGTGGGAGTAGGTTATTTGTGTTTAAGGTAGAACGGAAGGGAATAAAGATTGGCATTCAGATGTCACAGAACAGTCTCATCTCTCTTGAGTCTAAGTAATAAACTTCCTGTACCCTAGAGCAATCTTTGTTCTTTTGGAGAGGTAAAAGAAATAAGATAGAGTATTCCAAAAATTAAAAGAAAAAAAAAGGAAAAAAGGAAAGTCAACTAACCAACCAACCAGCCAAAGAAACAAACAAATTAAAAAAAAAAAAAAGAGGAGAAATCATGTGAGTAGAAATAGTGGGAGACCAGCTACTTGCTATAGACAGGGGAATGAGATGATTGCTAGGGTCTGCATTAGAAGGTTGATCACACAGAAGTGTGAGGATGGGGACCAGAGTCTCCCCACACAGCTGGATTCACAGATATGTAATGAGGGGTAGAGTCTTGTCTAACAATGGAAGTCTCAGCGTGAAAACTGACCTCATGAGATGACCTTTATTTTTTTATTTTTTGATTGATTGCTTATTTGGAAGAAAAAATATTTCCCCAAAGAAATAATCTTTTCAGCTTTATGAATACAGAGAAACACTTTTATCTAAATACTTCCATTGAAATTTAATTTTTAGAGAGAATAAGAAGACAGATGAATTTATGGACTGTCTATATTTCTGTGGTTAGCCATATCCCATTAGATAAGACAGCACTAACTGAATTCAATGAGTTTTTTTTCTTTTAAGAAAAAAAGACATACCAGTGGTGCATACCTTTAATCCCAGCACTTTTAGAGCAGAGGCAAATAAATCTCTTGAGTTTGAGGCCAGCCTGGACTACAGAGTGAGTTTTAGGACAATCAGGGCTTCGCAGAGAAACCCTGTCTTAGAAAAAAAGGAACCATTTTGTGCATGGCCAATATGATTTGGACACATGAATGAAATAAGCAAAGGTTAAATAAGATATATTTAATTTTAAGTAATGAGAATTTTCATTAAAATACATATTAAAAAATGGTCATTGAGCTTTATGTTTAATGATCTTAAATGAACAAAAGTATCCAAATGATTTTAGTGGAATACCGTGTAGTCATTCACTATTACATCTAAAAATAAAGGCCACTGTCTAAACATTCTTCTTACATGTGATAATTGATCTTCATTATCAATTTGAGGAGATTATAATGACTTAGGGAACACACCTTTGTGCATATGTGTAAGTGTGTTCTCAGAGATGTATAACTAAGGAGAGAAGACCCAGTCTGAAATGGGTAACATCATTCTATCCATGAGGCTCTCTCTCCAAAGTGCTGAGTATCCAGACTGAGTGAAAGGAAAAAGGAAATGCAGATGAGACCAGGATAGTTTCTGTACTTCGTGAGCCATTGAGATGTGAGCAAACAGCCTTAACTTCTGACAGCAGAGCTAAGAGCCACTCCAACCATCATGCCTTCTTCATCATAATGAGGCATTTCCTCAAACAATGAGCCCACCCTAAGTTGTTTATTGTCAGCTATTTGGTCACAGCAAAAAGGAAAGTTAACAATCCTTTACATAATAAGAATAAAGAGAAATGTGAAATGTAGTAGAATAAAACTATTTAGTATAATAAAATTGGTTTATAATGTATGTCATATAATGTAATATAATCTATACAACATACACTATAATATCATTATCATAGTAGCATAAAAATATTTACAAAAGCATACTGAGCTGGATGAATAGGGTTGTGAGTGATGCTTATGTTTATGGTGTTATTTATAAATATAAACATTAATTATCATATATTTAGTAAACTTTTTATGATAAGATATGTTTATACATTAAAGCACAAAGGTCTAGTGATAACCTATATTCTTTGTTCTTATATTTATGTGGGTTATAGAGGTATCCAGAGATAGTATGACCAATAATTGTGTTTTGTCCTCTCTCAAGGGATTTTAATATATTTAGGCATTTTATTAGTAAAACTAGAATATAACTAGATAAGCTACTTGCGGGCCATCCTACAAGTGGAACTCTTAATGAAATGACAGAAACATGAATGATTAGGCTGATAGCTAGTTTACTGCTCCAAAATTGTCAGTCAGTCATCTTCTTCTGGAAGCCAAATAATTGAGTGGTACTTATAAATGCAATTAGAGTTGTCAAAAAAAAAACTATAGTAATGCTGAAAATTTGGTTATGTGGAAGTTCGCAATTGTTAGCCAGAAACAAAGGGATCGCTAGTGTGTTTTGGAATGCTGTCCTCAGTTGTCTCTGCCTGCATTCCCTCCTGTTACTTTACCGCTAAGTTCCTGGGGATTTTCCTTTGGTTGTTTTATCTATATTCATCAGTGGTTTCAAGTCTTACTTTTACACTGAGACTCAAATTTATAATCCATTTTTTCAGGATTTAATTTTCAACTCTACATTTCCTGTCATTTGTCATATTCCAACTTAAAGTCTCTGTTGCTACATGACCAAGGTCATATAATTCCCCATGCAAATTAATCAGTCTCCAGTATCAAAGTTACCTGGATTAGATATCCTGACAACTATTCTTAGTCATTCTCTACGTCCACCTATCCTAAACCAATCCCCCTTACCTGGCCAACATAAATATCATGATGCTCTCATCTTTGTCCTCTAACTTTAATAATCTCTGTCTTTTTTGGTCATTCAGTAGCACATATAAGGAAGTCTTTGCAACTATTAAGAGAACAAGAATTTTGTTCTTTGAAGGAGCCAAATATCATTGAGTTACTAGCTCTTCAAATTAAACAAGGTCAAGCTGTTCCCTGGATTCCTTACACTTTCTGAATTTGTCTTTGGTATCACACCAGTAAGTGCTGACCATCACTCATCCTGACACTAGCTTTTACTGTGTTACTTTTCCTCAGCTAATGACTCCAATCCTATATTAAAGGAGGGAAGGGGTTGGTAGGCCTCTGATCTTACTTTCCACCTTGACAGATATTGCTTGCCTGAAAAATACAAGAATATTGGAAAAATCCTTACAGATTTTGGGGGTTTCCCATGCAGTTTACTCATATGTGAAAACCAAAGCCTTTTTAAAAGTCATTTTCTTACCATGCGTTTTAGAGCAGAGTTAAGTGTTGGTGGCATTAATAGAATCCTACTACAGCAATATATTCCTAAGTAGGAAATTGCCAGCTAAACCAGCTTCAACAAAGTTAAGCCTCAGACAAATTTTACGTTTTGTCTTGTTTCCTGGAACATAACAGGGTCCTTAAAAAGAGCCAATAAACTCTCACTCCTGAAAAATAACTGAAGATATGAGACTCTGGAGCAAACCAAGTGGGAAAGGAGTGGCAACATTATATCCCATCTCTGATCACAGTTCTTGATCCTTTCATCAAAGCGCAGACAGAATTCACAAAGAAAATATTGAAAGACCCATATCTCCAAACCTTCTTCAAATAAAGATCAAAATCAGATCACAATATGCAAGAAGGAGTTACGCTCTTTGAAAAGAATTACAGTTCTCTGCCATGCTGGTGAGTCACTCCCAAACTTTAGAGGATATGTTGGGTGGTAGGACAGAGAGTGGGTTGTTGCTAACTACTCTGCTTTCAAGTATGGAGCCATATGGACAGCTTGAGTTTGCTCCTGGAATGTGGGCCTATCTTGGATCAGAGGCTTATTCATGTCTCAGAAGGTTTGATGTGGTCTGTGGCAGGACAGAGAGAATAGCGTACTACATTTAGGAAGCAATTATTTTTTCATCCACGACAAGGATAGGGGGAGGGAGTCCTTTCCCATGGATTATATAGAAGAAAAAATCTAGAGCTGTTTAAGTCTAGCTTAAGAAAGGGGGTGCATGGGAGAAAGGGAATCCATCAGAAGAAACTAGACATGGAAAAGACCATCTGAGAACAGTAAATGGGAAAAGACCAGCTGGCTACAGCACACTGGGGAAATAAAAGCTTGGGGAGAAGATGAAAAGCTAAACATACCTCTTCCCAGATGGTGGGCACCTTCCCAAATTAGACCTTGACTAAGAAGAAATGGAGTAATCTACCCTTGGAATGAAAATTCAAATTATATGTATTATCTGCATTTAGACATGCTGCTTTATCAACTGACAGATTTCCAATTTAAAGTGTTTTTAGAGCTGCCTATCTGCGACCTAAGTTTGAGTAGAAAAATGTTGATAATTAGAAAAGCAATCCACTGCTGCCACATATCCAAAAGAAGTATGGAGACAAAGCAAAGTGGGTTTTGTCTACATCTTTTGGTTTTGTCTCAATTTTGGTCATAGTTATTACATATTGATTCTCATTGAGATTATTGTATTCATTTCAATGAGTTTTTATCAAATATTTACTATAAACATTACTATAAATGAATAAACAGAGTAGACAGTTTGAAATGACAAAATTTGGCTTTGAATGTCAGCTCTTCTTTTTCTAACTTCTTAGTTTTATGCCAAGGAACTTAAGGTCTATGACTCTGGGTTCCCATGTTGACTGGAAACATTTCAAGACTCTTTGGAGTGTTACATGCGATAATAGAAGAGTCAGCAGCTCTGGTGACTGTCTGTACAGAGTACAGTAAATGGCTTCTCTGTGGGCAGATTTTTAAAGAGTTTTTAAAAGCAAGACTTGTGTTTGTATTAGGGTATCATTTCATTACAATTTTGAACAAGTTCCTTCTTGTCTTCAGAGGAATTACTTTTTAAATGCACCCTAGAGGCAGTCTGTGGGCTGGCCTCTACCATCACACAAAGTCATACCTAGAATAGCAGTAATCATCAGTCACAGGAATACTGGTTAGCCACAATGACACACACCTCTAAAGCAGATAGTAAAGAAGAAAATTTAGAAAGTACCTTTATAAGTGGATGTCTTATAATAATGACTACATCTTGAGTAGGGACCAAAATAATCTTATCTTGCACCTTTTTGGCATCCAAAGAATGTAGATTCAGCACTTCCTAACCTCAAGTGGCTTTTTCCAAGCTGTTCAAAGCCCTCTTTGGTAAAATGCTACATGTATTTTGGTGAAGGATGAGCTTTGAGTATCTGCTGATTCTCTTCCACATTTAAGAGCCTGGGGAATGACGTGGTAGACATTAACATGATGACTAACACAGGGTCTCCAACCTAATGGAACTAGACGGTTAGTGGGATGAACACAGCATGGGTGAGCACAGAACTAAAACCAGATATTAAATTCTATCTCCTTAGCAGGAATGGGGGTATGACAGTGAGGCAGGAAGCAAGATACCACAGAAGTTCTAAAAAGATCAGGCAGTACTGATTAAAACCTGTCACCTTAGCCTCCCACCTCAGGCATTGTAATTAGACGGTCTTCTGACCCCCTTCCCGCTTCATGTGCTGTGTGCTGCAGATGACATCATTCTTTGGCACCACTCACCACAAGAGGATGCTGGACTTTCTCTGACCTGACTGAACGCTTTGTAGATCTCAAGTCCATTTTTCATTCCCTGCCATCCTCATACACTTTTTTATCAAAATGTGACAAGAAGCATTGAGAACAATTTATATGTACCTCACTAATTTCTTATAGAGGCCTATGGTGATTTCCTTCTACTTACCTTCATTCAGACTATTTCTGACTCCTTGTCCTTTCTTTAAACTGTTTATTCTCAAGCTGCGCTGGAGACGAGGGAATTTCTTTTTCCAGTCCTAATGTAGCTAAGCTTCGCATAGCTTCTTCTTCTAGAACTTTAACCTCATCCTTATTATTTGACATTTCTTCGCATGGGATTTCATTAACTGGTAATCAGGGTATGTTTCCATTTGTCTTTTAATATCATTCTAAATTTCATCACTGGTCTCTTATGTGGAGAACCAATTGTCTATCTACTTTCATCACCTCCCTACAAATATTCTTTATTGGGTAAAAGTATTCAGAAAGAATCTAGTTTTAAATGTTTCTTTTCTTTCTGGTAATCATCTTCCATCTTTTCCTCTATATTAGAAAGAGTCAACAGAAAATTTAACTGTCTCCAAGGGAAGGCACCGCACCATGTGTACTCTTAGCAACAGGCAGATCTCTCATCAGATGCACTTGCAACCTCCAGGTACCATTCTTAAAGACTCCAAGATTAAAAGGATGGTAGTTAAGTGTCATTTTATCAGGTTCATCAACACCTATGTCTCCTCCCATGTATATTTTATGATGACTATCTAGTCAATAATTTATTCATACTTCTCTATTGGCCTTAATTTGCATCAAAGTAAATACAACAATGCTTGGATGGGGGAAGCCCTGACACTTTTTGTCTCCATCACCTCTCACCTCCCGGCAGTGTTTCCCTCAGCTGCACTCTTGAGATTATGGCTTCCTTAAGACTATAGTTTCCATGTTGCCGTGGCTGCCTGCTCCCAGTCATTCTTTCCAAATGTCCTACTGGTTACTTCACCAAATTTCAGTGATGGACTCTGAGGTTCAGGCCTTAGATTAATTTTATTTATATTTATTGTGTGAGATAGTGGTGTGTGTCTCTGTGTGGTGTGTGTATGTATATATGTTTGTGTGTATGGGTGTGTGCAGGTGTGGGGGGGATGTTATGTGTCTGTGGTATCTGTGTGTGGTATGTGATATATGTGTGTGTGCATGTGTATTTCTGTGCATGTATGTGTAGTTGATGGATGTGTCTCTCTGTGTGTGTGTGTGTGTGTGTGTGTGTGTGTGTGTGTGTGCCTACAGAGGTTTGAAGAGATCATAATATTCCTTGTAACTGGAGATATGGGATGTTGTAAACTACTTGATGTGGGTGCTGGGAATTGAACTTGGGTCCTTGCCAGAGCAGCAAGTACTCCTAACTGTTGAGCCCTCTCTCCAGTCCCCATATTTTCTATTGGGAGTCTTCCTGTAATAATTTCCATCTGATATCATAACTTCAAGTACCGTCTATATGTGGTTGTCTTTAAATTACTATCTGAATTGTAGATTTATAATACCATGAATATGAGCTACTTGATGAAACTAAAAAGATCTATTTAATACACATTAAAGCTCTAGAGAAGAGGCAAGCTACATACAGATAACTTTGAAGTGTATTACATTACTAAACAGAAGTTAGTGAAAAAGTTGTATTATTAATATGAATAAAGAAATCCATGGCTGTTCAGTTATCCAGGAGCTACCTTTGAAAGAAAGCCACTAGCCTCCCTTAGCTGAAACAGCCTCTAAGGAAATAATGCTGGGTGTTGTGGCAGCATGTGAAACTGGGGCTACCTAAACAATCAATCCAAGGTCAAAGCAGAGAAAAGGTTTGAAAGCGCTATCCCACACAAACCAAGAGCTTCTCAAACAATCTCTCATTTCATCTTCTGATTTCTTGCTAGAGTCTTCCACTTTCCAAATTTTAGAAAAAGTCCCAAGACCAATATAATCCATAGCATGAGAAGTTATAAGGAAGGATAAAGAACAAATATTAATGATGAAAGAAACAAAGGGAAAACAACCAGTGTTATTAGTCTAGAAGCCCAAGTGGTAAACTAGTGTAATTTTCAGATCTTATCATCATCTCAATTAACTATAGATAATTTCCCCACTAAAGATTAAAGCAGACATCTTCCATATGTAAGACTTAATTCCAAATGTATGAGGCTTTTGTCTCGGGCCCATCCCAGACAGAACATGGGAACTATCGAAGCATTCTGCTCAACCTCAGAGGTCATAGAGCAAGACCTCCAAACCTGCAGAAAAAAGGATGAAGACCTGGAGACTCTCACATTACCACAGGAGAAATCCATAAACAGAGCTCTCCACATCAATCAATGCTAGAGTATGAATATGAACTCTTATTGGAAAGTTGATGGGGACTCAGTGTAAACTCTTGAAAGGCTCCAGTATAAAACAAAACAAAACAAATAAACAAAAAAACCCACCTTGTCTATTTACAGATACACACTATATGTGTTCTCTCCAGAAACCACAGTAGCAAGAAGATAGTGGTGAAAAAATACAGAAACCATTGGCTATTTAATGAAAATACCAGTGAAGAGTATGAACTACCTTTCCATACGTTGGCTAGGGAGGTCTCCGAGGGCCTGGAAGGATATAGGGAAATCAAGCTAGAACTAGACTAGAGGCTGCCTGGCTTCCTGCTAACCCAGTCCTCATAGTGCCAGAAAGTGTTGTATATACTTGGGGAAAGCTGTCCTCACTAGTCTTATTCAGCTATGGATTCTGTGTGCAACCATATATATATTGTCCAAGAAAGATGAGCCCACTGATGCAATAGTGAGTGATAACTCTTTTACGGGTATAACCAACCATTTCCTGCTTCACAGGGGAAAACTTACATTTTATTCTGTAAATCAGGTCAAAAGCCTCTAGCTGAGAAGGTCATAAGTATTAACAGGGAAGTTAGAGCTATTATTTTATTAAATGGATGTAGTGTTCTATACTTGTCCAACTGTCTTTTACATGGAGGTGTGCTCATAACACAGTACTGCTGTTTACCTTGAATTGAGAAATTTTGAACTGAGAGTCAATTATTACTGCAGTGACTAACAACTGGCCAAAGTACAGAAAATAAATGATTGTCAAATATCCATCCATAAATTAAACATCTATAGCACTCCTTCCAAGGCTCAAACAGCATCATGGGAAAAGGTTCAGTGAGAATTTTTGAGTCATAGGAAGGGATATGTGTCAAAAACTGATTTTCAAGCATAGCTTAGCTGATGCACCATAGAATATGTAGCATCTGTGATTGCTTGAATGAGCCTTTAATGGAAGATAAAATAGGTCTACCCTCTCTGACGATTTATATGCAGATAAAATTTGATGAAAAGGGAGAAGTATTTTCTACAGTGATGTAGCCACAGGAAAAGTATACATCAACCTGTAAACATACCCCTGCTCATGCAATGGCCCAGATAAAGAGACTTGGAATAAGGAAGCTTTTGCTTTTGGTGTGCCTGTTTTCACTCTTGCTGGCAAGTTTGTCTATCCTGTTGCTGAGACATTCCTTCATTAGCGTTAGACCCTACTTCTTCCTTATTCCAACACAGACTAAAGACGAGCTGAGACATGCGTTCTCATGGACTGAAAAACTACAAGATCTTTGGCCTGTCTTTCAGGAGACAGCCATGATTGGACTAACTACCTGGACCTTAGCCTGTAAGCACTTTAATAAATCTCCTTTATAAATACATATGTTCATTCTATTAATTCAATCAGTTTTGTTCATCCTAAGAACTCTGACTAGCACAGATTACGGTACCAGGAAATTAACTGGGTCACATACATGCACAAAAGATATCAAAGTAGAAGACAGTGAGTTGTGAAGATGAAGAACATTAAGTGAAGTTGAAGGCAGACAAGAGCAGGTAACAGGTGGTGAATACAATCACATATGCTATGTAAATGAAAGGGAAAACCACAGTGAAACCCATTATTATGTATAACTACTAGATGCTGATAAGAAACTTAAAGGGGAGATTGAAAATGAATGTAAACATTATAAAACTTAAATTAGGATTGATTAAAAACACACCAACATAGCATTTCAATCTCTAAAAGATTATCTCTTTAATTATCACATCCAGCTGCCTAAAGAAAAGTCAGATATTATCACCTCAAAAGAAACAGAAAATACAATTGTAAAACGTGATACATATTCATATAAAAATCCTTCAGAAAACTAGGAATAGATAGGTAATGTCATGAATTTATAAAGAAGCCCACCCCTACACACAAATCTTTAAAAATTGTTTTTATTAATTTTCCCCATATGATATGTTCTGACCATGCTCTCTCCCCTTTCTCAACTCCTCACAGGTGTCCTCTCCACTTCCCAACTTCATTCCCTCTCTCTCTCTCTCTCTCTCTCTCTCT
>LOEQ01003674.1:259350-291901 GCA_001685075.1 Bramus lutescens | reverse complement strand
GGAAAATTTTTAATAATAATAAAAAATAAATAAAATAAAATAAAAGTTAATTAATTTAAAAGCAATTTGCTCTTAAACCAACTGGGCAGCAAGTATTAGCCATCATATAATTGCATGTTTCTATTAGCTAAATCACATGATGGAAAAATACTATGAAGCAAGCTTTATCAATTCTTCCAATTATGATCTTATAGCATAATTCAGCACTCAATTTTTTTTCACGAAGAAATTGAAATGCTTCGTGTTTCTTTGACCTACTCGGGACCCAGGTTGAAGTCTTGTGTGGTCTGCATTTGTGTGGCCACTCTGCAGTATGATGACTCATGTGTAGTTAGAGCCTCCAGCATATTAAAGCATAGTAACTTGGGCATTGCTGGGGAATATTCACAAAGTTGGCTTCTTTGCTACTAAAGTACAGGGAACAGAATAAAACCTTGTATTATTAAGCAACTATCTGTGTTTATACAAACAGAATGATCATTTTCATAGAATATGGATAGCTGATTAGCTCTACCTACTCTGTCTCCCTATGTAGCATCTTTAGAGAGTTCATGCAGAAAGGAGGTGTGGCCCCAGATATTTGGAAGATAGCCTAACTGAGACAGTGAGGGATTTTTACATGGGCCGATGAAAAGAAATTTTATCCAGAATATCCCTAATACAGTTTCTCCATGGATTTAAAACACGGAAGCAAGTTGGGATAGATAATTTCCATATCATTTTAGAAGCCGACTCAAGTAAAATGGGGGGAGAAAAACATGTTTATTTACATACGTTTCCCTGTGGGACAAGACTGAAGCAGAATTATGAAACTGGTATTTCTTCCTACTAAATAAATTATAATGTTATACTACAATTTTGAGACTGACTAAATAAAGAAATAAGTTTAAAGCTAATGGCTATATGTAGCTAATTATTATGTGTATCCAATATAGACCTGTTTTGCTTTTTTATTTAATTGGTATATTTTCTTCAATTATACTAAAAATCTTGCAAAAACTCATTCATAAGCTTTAGAGTTATGGAACACAAATGAAAAGTAGAAAGATTGAATCTTCTATTCAGGGTTAAATACATAATTTAATGCTGTTTAAAATGATCAGTACGTAGTGCATTTATAGTTAACTTGTGCCTGAAAGATAAAGTGGATTGCCTCCCTATATTTCTCGCTTTCATGTCCTCCTCTAACGATAATGATAGCCACACAGACAGACACATAAGCTGATATATACACAAATTACTGTTTGTAGGAAAATAACATAGCAGTTCCCAAAACATAGAGATGCATTTTCTTCACTGTCTCTGGCAGGCACTAGAGAAACATGACCTCTGTCTAGACCTTTCCTGGATCTAGTTTGGAACAAACTCCAATCTGAGTTGTGTCTTCTTCACCTCTGAAAGTTGGAACAGTTTTTAGACGGTTTGTAAATCTTTCCCTGATTCAACAGTGGTGTGGCATAGGAAATCCATGTCTCTTGTGCCTTGTATCAAAGTCTGGCTCCTGTAAGTGGCTCCTAGAAACTCTTCAGAACTAGAGGACTAAGGTGGTAGAAAAAGAGAAAGCTAGGAAACAAGCAAGAAAGACTCCAAAACTTCAAGCTTAGAATGCAAAGCACTGCCCTAGTGACCCCCTGAACCCAGATGTCACAGAATCAGGGTCTGATGTCACTGGCCATCATGCTCTTCATTTTTTGTTATCAACTTTACACAATTTACAGTCATCTCGAGGACTGCCTTGATCAGCTTGGTCTGTGGTGAATTCTTTGAGAGAATGCTATGACTTAAGACTGATTTAGGAGAGCCCAGCCTACTGTGGGTGGTTCTATTCCTGGGAAGGTGGTCCAGGGTTTTATGAGAAAACAAGCAAGCATGATCCAGACAGAAGGCCAACAAGCAGCTTTCTTCTATGTTTTCTGCTTCAAGCTCTTGTCTTGAGCCCTGTAAGCTGAAAAGACCTTTTCCTCAGCTATTGCTTTTGGTCATTGTGTTTTACCTCAGTAGCAGAAAGCAGACTAGAACAACTCCATAGAGTGTCTGGTAACCTGTGCTAGGAAACACAGGTGTCAAACTGCTCTACTCCTTAACCCAAAGCTCTTCTCTGACTGATAGAAAACCACATAAACGGTAGCTCCCATGAAGTCTTCCTTATTGCCAATGGGCAGAAGAAGAAGAGACCATGTCAGAAAAAGCAAGTCTGTAGATTATTTTTGGCTTTTCTTCTACAGGTTCCCCATCTAACAATCAAAAAACTTGAGAAGAGTTCAGAGTTTTATCTAAATGGCTGTCTTTTCTCCTCCCTTGGGAAAGAAAGCAAAATACATCAAAAAAATAAAATAAAAATGAAAAATAGTAAACTCAACTGTAGCTAGTTAAACATTCATTGTAGTTTGAATTAATTCTTACAAAGAAAGAAAGAGGGAGGAAGGAAGGAAGGAAAGAAGAAAGGAAGGAAGGAAGGAAACTTGACCAATGGATGATGTACAATGTATTTCTTTGTGCTTCCAAGAATGTTCTCTCAATTCCCAACCTAACTGTTAATGATCCAGAACTATCAACTGTCGATCTTAGGCACACTTCGGTGCCTTCTGGAACACACTTTACTGACAAATTTTTGACACCCTCATCTACAGCCTGACCGCATAATTCTATCCTACTAAATTTCTGGGACCAAAAGCTGTAGCTTTTAATCTAGGAGTTTTGATAACCCCAAAACTTATTCACTCGAGTTAATTACATTCTTGTGTTTTCCAAACTGATTCTTTTTGCAAGGTAGAACCTAGAAAAGCAGAATTTTGATGAATTTAGTAGTCTGATTTGCAACAGCTATTTTAGCTAAGGCTGAGATGCACAAAATACTGTGAGTCTTTCTCATTATATAAAATAAATCTAGAAAACTACACATAATAATGTGTACTATATGAAGCCAGAGGCTTGTGTGTAGCACCGAAACATTCTCTCATCCCTTGTTTTTCATTCTTGTGGTTTTAAGACAATGTGTCTCTGTTGCACAACCTGGAAAGTCAAAGCAAACCTTGAATTGAAATGTGAATACAGATGAATGCTACAGAATTCCTCACTCAGAGACAGGCTTGTTAACTTATTTCCCTCAAGAATGATTAATAGCCCACCATATTTTAAAAACTAGAAAATGTAGGGTTACCAGAATAAGCATTACTCTCATTCATCCAAATCCTGAGCACATTTAAATTAAGATTGTCAAGATTTATTAGAGGAAGCATGGAGACACAGAAGCCAGGTATCTATTCAAGTCCTAGTTCCCTGAATTACCTCTCAGGACACTAAGAAATCAGATAAGCTGTGCACACACCAAAAGCTCCTTGTATTTTGAGATGTTCTGTGTGCTTGCTTAGTAGAGGTAACTGCAAGACAATTCCCATTTCTAGCTCTGCTGTCCTCAACGTCGTAATAGCAGCCCACTGAGTGGTTATTCCAGTGCCAGAAAGTTAGTGCAAGTCCAGAGCGCCTGGGATAGAACCCTTTAGACTAAAAAACAGTGTTGCCTATACTTATGGTCTCTTATTGCATTGACAAGAAATAGTTTGGAGTGTGTGTGTGTGTGTGTGTGTGTGTGTGTGTGTGTGTTGAAGCTTCGTTTATCACAGTCAAGTCTTTTTTGTTGTTGTTGTTTTGTTTGTTTGCTTGTTTGTTTGTTTTTGTTTTTTGAGATAGGACTTCTCCATAGCTTTGTAGCCTGTCCTGGAACTAGCTCTTGTAGACCAAGCTGGCCTCGGACTCACAAAGATCCACCTGCCTCTGCCTCCCGAGTGCTGGGATTAAAGGAGTGTGCCACTACTGCCCGGCAATCAAGTCATTATTTTAAAGACTTCAACTGAAACAAAACTGAAGTCAGCAAATGTAGTCAGGTTTGCTAACACAGTCTTGGTTTCACATCTCACTTGAGTTCTTTCATAGCGAAAAACCAAAGCAGCTATATGTCCAGTTACAATTACCTTCCTCAGCTGAACAACAGTTTTATATTTCTCCAAGTGATTTCTCCAGCAGCTTTTCCACTTGTGACCCCCAAGTTATTTCTTCTAACTTGCAAAACTAGCTCCCAAACATCGGAGAACTGTTGTTAATATAATCTCTTTCTGTTAATGGAGTCAGATCCTTGTGTCCACAGGACTGTGAATTGTTGTGCTCTTTGGAGCTGATGGAGGAGGGTAGGGATGGAGGGGATTCCTGGAGTATTTCTAAGCATCAGACAATGAGCTTGAATCTCTGTGCATGTGGTTACACTAAACCCTCAAAACTCTGCAATAAATATATCATTGTAGTTATTTATGAAAAATAGATATTTCTAAGTTACTGAGCAGGCCAAGTTTTTGTAACTAGCTATTTATTAGTAAAGATCAGAAATATTAATGATTACACCAATATGAAGACTTTTTAGGATTTAGCAAGTTTTAATATGTTTAATATTAAAGAAACACAAATCTTGAAGAACCGTATCTAAAATTTTTGGTGCATATATGGGTATATATGTATATTAATATGCACGTACTTGTGTATATGTCATTGTTTGAGATTGCTGTGCTATATTAATGAATAAATATGCATATATGTGTATGTAAGTGTTTACATGTGCATATTTTATCATTCGGGATTATTGTTCTGAAAATTCATTGATCTCATATATCCAACCATCTCTTTAGTTTGTGTGTATAAGTAAGTATATGTTTACATGCATCAATATACAATTATGTGTGTATGTGTAAACATTTGTACCTTCATATGTATGTTTACATGTGTATGTAATTATGCATGGGTATATATGTGTCTTCATGTGTTTGTTCTTATTATTTAAGATTATTGTTCAACTAACTCATTGTTCTTTATTTACCATGGGAATATTGCTATTACAAGTAATCTAATATTTTGTAGAGTTTATTTGGGTCCTTTTGCTATAAGTCAATTTGTGTTTCAGATATATGACCTTGTGAGAAACTGTTGGATCTTAATGTTATTCAACATTCTTAATTAGCAGGGAAATGCAAATAAAAATGACTCTGAAATACCATCTTACTCCTGTCAGATAGCTAAGATCAAAAATTCTGAGGACAGCTCATATTGGAGAGGATGTAGAGTAAGGGGAACTCCTACATTGCTGGTGGGAGTGCAAACTTGTCCAGTCACTTTGGAAATCAGTATGGTGGTTTCTCAGAAAATTGGGGATCAATCTATTTCAAGATCCAGTGATATAATTTTTAGGCATATACCCAAAGGAAGCCCGATCATACCATAAAGACACTTGCTGAACAATGTTCATAGCAGCTTTATTTATAATATTCAAAACCTTGAAACAATGTAGATGGCCCTCAGTCAAGGAATGGATAAAAAATATATGGTACATTTACACAATGGAATATTAACTCAGCTGTAAAAAACAATGACATCATAAAATTTATAGGCAAATTGATGGAACTAGAAAAAAAAAATACATCCTGAATTAGGTAACCCAGACTCAGAAAGACAGGTGTGGTATGTACTCACTCATAAGTAGATACTAGATGTAAAGCCACGGATAACGAGACTGCAATCCACAGCTCCAGAGAAGCTAGGTAACAAGGAGGACCCTAAGAGGGACATATGGATTGCCCTGGGAAGGGGAATTAGATGAGATCTCCTGGGTAAGCTGGCAGCAAGGGGAGGTATAGAGGGGAGGAGATAAGGGTTGAAACATGAGGTAATGGGATGGTGGAATTGGGGGAACAACTGAGTGGGAGAGCAATGAAAGAGAAATCTTGATAGAAAGAGCCATTGTGGGATTGGAGAAAAACTTGGTGCTAGAGAAAATCCCAGGAATCCACAAAATGATCCTAGCTAAGACTCTTAACAATAATGGGCTTCCCTCATAATAAGATTGGTGGATAAAATAACTGTCATTGTAGAGCCTTCATGCAATAGCTGATGGAACCCAGATGCAGAGATCCACAGCCAAACAACAGGCAGAACACTAGGAATGCTGTCGAAGAGAGGTGAATTATACAAGCAATGGAGGTCAAGATCATGACAGGGAAATCTATAGAGGTAACTTAACCAAGCTTGTGGGAACTGAGGAACTAGGCACTGCATGTTGAAGACAGTTGTGTAGCTTGATCTATCTGATAGGCCCCTGGCAGTGGGACCTAGCTTTTTGGAACCCATATGGTGGGATGCTGTCCTCAGCTTTGGCGAAGCGGGGAGGGGCTTGGTCCTGCCTCAACTTATTGTGCCAGGCTTTGTTGACTCCCCATGAGAATCATTTCCCTTTGGGAGCAGTAGATCGGGGATGGACTGTGGGGGGAGGCATGGAGGGTAGGAGGAGGGGTGGGTTAGAGAACTGCGGTTGGAATATAAAATGAAATTTTAAAAAATATACTCACTACTTACTACTATTCTCAACCCTGGATCCTTGTGTGGTCCATATATCCCCTGAAGGTCAGATCTTGGACATTAACATTGCAGCTATCCCACAAAGATACTTCCAAAAATGAACCAAACCCAGAAATAAGCAAATAAATCTTGCATCTAATTGCACTAGCTTCACAGTGGTCCTTTCCATCTATTTTCTTGTAATTTTCCCACACATCCTTAAGAGATAAAAATAAACTTTTACTCCAAAGTCCTGCCCTGTCCAATTTAACCTGTAACTGAATTAAAATTGGAGTGTTGTTTATGCAAATAACCTTGACACAATTGCTCCAAATACAGCACTTATTTTTTTAAAAATGTCATTAGACTTCTAATTTCGAACAGCTCATAAACTCTCAATTATCTAATTCACCAGAAGTTCCCAGAATGCTTCAACACTAAGTGTGGGCTTCTGCCTGAAGGCAGCTGGCTGTCAGTGATGTTGAAATGAATATTTTCTTTTCCACCTGATTTTCTCAAAACAGACCCTCACAGTGTTTGAGTCTCAAAATCGTAATTTACCTTGTTTAAAGTCAGGGCACTCACTTCCCAGAGTAGCTTTTTAATGGAAATAATGTGGTTTTGCCATCATTTTGATCAAGTACCCCAGTGGTTTTCCCATATCTCACCTTAGTTATTTGCTAGTCTGCTTAGCTACTAGACTGGCAGTTTTCAACATGTGGCCTGGAGATCCCTGTGGGTCCCTCTTGGGAGGGGGTCTTTACAGTCAAACCCACAACCAGATTAGTAATATTAAACAAGGCATAATTCTTTTCAAATTTTCCTTTCATAAGAGTATATAGTGGATTTTTCTTAAGCTTCCTAGCACCATAGAACATGGGTACATATGGCTGTGCCCTTCAAATCTCATCATGTACAGGGGAAGTGTTCATGAGGTCTTGGACCTTCTCAAGATGTAATGACTGTTAGCGGTGGCCAGAAGAGGAAATATTTTCTCTAATGGTGTACCACTGGGGGAAAGAAGAAGCTACAGAGAATGAAAGGGAAAGAAACTGCCTGTGGAGGTAAGTATAATTACAATAAATTGTATATGTCTGTGAAACTTAAAAAGATAAGTTAAAACCATACAGAAAATGCTAACTGTCCCATATATCCACATATTCACATAATTGAAAAGATGTAATAAAGCACCACTTCTTATTAATTTTATTCTCATTTTAGAAAATATAGTATCTCATATGATGTTACTTGCATTGATGTGATAGATTTATTAGTGCTTTTGATAGATTCATAAGTGCTTTTTAAATTAATTATAAGTTTAAACTATGTTTTGGTTGTGATTGAAAATACGCTCCATATAGAAAGACAGAAACATATAAGTAAAAACCCTTCAAATCTTAAATCATTTTCTATTATGTAATGCAGTTTTGAGACCAAAGAACTTTAAAGCTAGTGACCTAGACAAATGTCAATACTTTCTTAGAAAAAAAGGGCAGCCAAAATTCTGGTCTCTGATTAACCTTGATTTAAAAAAAAAAAAAAGAAAAGTAACTCATAAAGCAGCCAGAGGAATGACATACAAATGCTATGTCTACTATTTTCTCCAAAATATTTCCTCTTAAATTCACGTCGTCTGACTTTGAACTTGTTCTGCATAACCTGATCTTGTAAACAAACTGATAACTCACTCCTAGATGATCATAAGAGAATTTCTTTGTGTTAACACAATTTATAAACATTGTTGAATATTTTATATGTTTAGCTTTTTCCTGATGATGAGGATTTAAGTCACGATGTCACTGGGAATCTGTGTTTGCACCCATTCCTCACAACATCTAGAGCAGCAGCTCCCAACCTGTGGGTCAAGACGCTCTGGGGATTGAATGACTCTTTCACAAGGGTCACATATCAGATACCCTGCTATCGGATATTTATATTATGTTTCATAACAGTAACAAAATTACAGACATGAAGTAGCAATCAAAGTAACTTTATTTTGAGAAGTAATCACAAGATAAGGAACTGTTTTACAGGGTTGCAGCATTAGGAAGGTTGAGAACCACTGCTCTAGAGAAACAGAAATAAAATGCTAGGAAATCTTCCCTCAAGTGGGCATGGGGGAGACTATTTGGAAATCTGTCAAGTCTGATTTTTTTTTCCTCTTACCCCAGGAATTTTATCAGTTCACACAAACTGGATCCCAGAAGGACTGATTTTGTTTCTGTGTCTACATAATAATGGTTAGATCTCTTTCCCCCTCAGAAGCTGGAGAAGAACAATGCAGCTTTCTGGAGGTCTCAGGTAGCAGCCAGGGGCTTGCCAGCATGCTTGACACCTGAGTCCTCCGCCAAGGGGCATCGTTAACTCTCCTTTGAAGGTGGCAAACTTGCCACTATCTGGAGACATATGGTGATTTCTTCCCTGCCAACGAAACCAAGCCCCTCTACCAGGGACGGTGCCAACCAACACTGACTCCCAGGCCTCCTTTCCCAGGGGAGGGTACATGAGCAGCCCCCAGCATAGTTGTTTGTTCTGAGTCCAACAGCATTCTGAGCTCCTGGGTATCATGGTGTCAGGCAAACAGAAAGGAAGAGGACGTGATCAATAGATAGAAGAGGTGATAAGAAGGAGAGTAACCCTCTCTGATCTCTTTGCTGATAGGCAAGAGATTGGCGCCCAGGTTCTGCCCAGCAAACTATTCCCATTCACTGGCTCAAGAAAGAGCTCAGTGGCAAATGGCTGCTGGCCTGCTGCTCTCAGGTTCAGCAACTTCAACTTTCATTGATCTGTGCCCTAAAGAGATGCTGAGCCAAACGGGGTCTGTTTTCCAGAAGGCTTTAGGCCACTTGTGATCCTCCCCCTCCTTTTTTTTTTATTCAAGTAAAAAAAAAAAGTGAAAACCTGCATATCAATCAATCAATAAATAAAACAGGTTTCTGGGGCTGATATAAAATGACTCCAAGGGTCATATATTCCAAGACGTAATTCTTTTTCTTCTACCACTGGTAAGTACAAATTGTAATCCTGTTTTGTGCCCAGAAATATTCACGAGTGTGTGATTTGGGGATCCATAGCCTACAGAAGCCAACAGTGTAGGATTTGGAGTCAGACTGTCTAGATTTGAATCCAGCTCCTCCGTTTATGGCACTATGGTCAATTTAAAGAGTTTCTGACACAGAGCCCCAGGGAATGTGAACTCAGTGGAGTTGTTGAGAGATAAGGCACATGAAATAGTGCCTGGCTCATAGTAACAAATATTTTTTTATGATTACTAGAACTAATGTAATTATTATTTTGTATGTTTCCTCTAGAAAATATAGCAAAATGTATACAACACATGTCATTAATTTTAACTTTACCTTTTCCCCTGTGGATTAAAATAGTCTCAATGTTTTTCCACATAGTCACAGGTAGTCCTCAGTTTCTTTAATTGTCATATGGATTTTGTTTTATAAAAGTACACATAAAATTTTAACTAAATTTACATTGACTAATATTTGAAGTTCCTAGCTTTTTCTACTTTAGATAATACTTGGAAATTTTTGGTTAACACACTTTAATGGTAAACTTCTAGTCATGAGATCACAGAGCCAAACAAAATGTTTTAAATTACTCATTATTGTTTTTAAAAATTTATTCAGAATTTAACTTTGATATTTTGTGAACTAAGGGTACACTTTTTCTACATTGTTTAATAATTATATAAACATCATTAATTGAACAAAATACATTTTCCTTCATTGGATTAAAAGACTAGTTGCAATATATTGAGGTCTAAGTCTTTTCCTAATTTATATTCTCTTCCAGCAACCTACATTGTTATTCTGGCACACCAGTTGCATCATGCCTCTCAAATGCCCCAAGTAGAAAATAGATTTAAAGTCTTGGTAAAAGTGTCTTAGAAACTCATGCCATAGAAATACTATATAAATAAATAACATTTTTACTCCCTCACTATAATAGATTAAGTAAAATACTGCGGATTCCTAAGTGGCTGCATAGGCGGAAATGCTACACGTCCCCAAGCTGCGGCAGTGGGCAGCAGATTCTGAGAGCAGTCAGTCCCAGGCAGGTGCAGTTCCAAAGTGGCTGCAGTGGGCCAGGAGGGGCAGTGAATCCCATGAGGAGAGATAGACAGATGAACACGCCATAAGACCACGCCACAGGTCTCCGAAGGTGGCTGGTCCGGGGCAAGGAGCTACTCGGTGGGCAAGTGAGAGACAGAGACATGTATAGGTACGCCATACAGAGTGAGGTTGGATATTTATTTAGTGGGTTATGGAAGGGAAAGGGAGAAAGGGTAAAGGAAGAAGGGGAAGAGCAGAGAGAAACAGAGAGACAAAAAGAAAGACAGGGCAGGGGGAAGGAGAGAAGTGGAGAGAATAGAGCAAGGCAGAAGCTGCCCCTTGTGGGAGTTTCTTTATGAAAGGAAAGGGGACTCAGGCTGGAAGCTGAAGATCAGCTTGCCTCAGTGGAGGGGTGGGGAGTGAGTGTGGCTTGTCTCTTAAAGGGACAGAGAAGACCATTACACTCATCCTTCCACCTTCAGATATTATCAGTTATCTTTGCCAGTCTGTTATTTGGAAAAACATTATTACTGTCTTTTCATTTACAAAGTTTAATTCAAACGTAGAATTAAACAAACTTTTGCATGTTCATTTGTCCTTTAGATTTTGTTTTTTATCAAGTTATAGTTTCAAAAGTAGTTCTGGCTACTAGTCCTGTTCTAAGATTTATTTCAAATTTTATCTTGAATTTCTGTTTTTATATTTGCAGCATGCATTCATTTGACTCATTGTTTCCCACTTTCCTTAAGAGAGTCCTGACCTGGAGGTATGCTTTCGTAGACTTTTGCACTCCCATGGATAGACACACTGTGTTCTTGTCAACATTTCATTATATGAAAAGTCAACATACACAGAGACAGTTATTTTGACACAAAGCTTTATAGTTTTCAGTCTGTGATTAATTAGTCCCATGGGTTTGTGCAAAATGGTAAGTATTTGGCTTTTCCCTAAGTTTTTGACCTGTCTAGTCTCAGGTACTGGACACCCAAGCAGCATTGGGTATGGGTTCCATCTCATGTAATGGGTCTCAACTCATTCAGACATTGGCTGATTGCTCTCACAAGCTTGGTACCACTATTATACCAGTGTATCTTGAAGGGTTTGAAACTTAGTTTGTTTTCACCTTTCTCATTTGGTAGCATGAAGAGTATCTTCCAGTACCATGAACACTAGTCAGTAGGGGTGAAGGCTCCAAATAGGAACCAGCTTGACTTCTCTATATTCACTGAGATGAACAGGTGTTGTCTTTAGCAACAGGGCTTGACCGTTAGTTTATGGGAAGCAACCAATAGCCTTGGCTATTGCCTGGTTGTTTAGGGGTTCCCATGGGACCCTAGGGCCAACAACTTCATTAGATGTAACTATTCCTAGAACTGAAATTTTCATTTGGTAGTGAGAGATATCCAGCTGGAGCTCTGACCTCCAGTTATTTGACAATTGCATTTAGATTGCATTGTTACATGTTTATGATCTAAGAATATTCTACTGTATTAAGTTTCCATAGGATCCCTCAAATGGTCCTTAATTTAGATATTCATCTCCATATTCCCTCCATACATAGACTCACACGTACTGTGCTTGGAACAAAGGAGGTAAAATTCACACTTCATTGGCAATGTAGTATCATATTTAATGTGAAATTAAACAGTGAAATAGTCCTATTTTAAGTAACCTTAATTCTATTTTGCTTCCCCTTCTAGGGGAACACTGTGAGATGCAGAAACACTTGTTGAGAACAGTTTGCCACTAACAGTTGGCGCCCACTGACTAATGAAAAGACGTGGATAAGCAACCAGAGCTTGCATAATTAATACACAATGGAGATTCACACTGCTCCTTCCAGTCAGAGATCATGATCAGACCAGATTTAAGGCCTAGGGGAGTGAGCCAGGGATTCAAGACACAGGGAGGTCTGGCCCCAAGAGCCAGAAGGAGACAGAAGGAGGAGATAGCTACACATAATAGATGTGCCTGAGACAGGAACCATTCATTTAGCATTTCCATTCGAGTGGACTTCTTCCTGCTGACCCAATCTCTAGGGAAGCTCATTGACTTGGGAGAAGTATTGCTTTGTTCCAGACTGAGGTCTGAACTGTTACTTGAGGATCATTGGAAACACACCACAAAGACATCATCTGTTCCAATGCTCTCCCCATGGAAGGTTGGCCGGGATAAAATCTAGACATAAGTAATGGTGACACAGAAGGGAACAATGAGATGCTGTTTGATCTCTTTATTTTTATTTTTTACAATTTCAGTCTATTAAAAACATGCTTAACCAAACTCATGTTTGTAGAGCTATGAAGGCTTTAAGTGTCAAGATGAGAGTTTAAAAAACCCGAAAACAGTAACAAAAAAGTAAAGGATGGCAGCCCTTCGTGCTGGACACCTGGGTTTTATTTGGCTGAGGTTCTTTCAGTCTGTCAGAAGCCCCGACTTCTCTTCTGTTTGTTTTCTTTCTGAAGCAGATTCTCACGACGTGCTCAGGCTGGCTTTGAACTCAGTCTTGCTGTTTCAACCCCCAGTGCTAGGATTATAGCCTTACGCCATCCTGCAAGGCTTGTTGAAAGATTTTTCTGGATGAAGACACTTAGGTGTAATATTTGCCAATAATAAAAGAGTGAAAGTTAATACCCTTTGTGATTGTATCACAAATGTCACTAAACAGAGGTGCTCCCAGCTCATGAAGGTGAGAGAGCTATTTATAGCACCAAAAATGTTGCAATGATATTGTCTCATCTTGTGACAGCTATAATTCTTAATCAAAGCATTAACAAGAAGGAATATTTTGACTCCAGAGACACTGTAACAGGTTTGAATCCTGATAAGCATACATGTGATCAGAACCCAACAGCATTGGCTTAAGATGGCACAGTGAACTGAAGGAAGGAGGCACGGGACTGAAGAAAACGACTTTCTGGTGGAGAGGCAGTCAGTCTCTTTGGTGATCTACACAGTGTATTACCGGATATCCAGGCCCCGAATTTCAACTCCCTGATAGAGAGGGCAGAGGTTCATTTAAATACTAAGGTCAAAGTTAAAGAGAAGATTGCTCTGATTTTTCTAATGGGCAGGGGGAAAGACAAACAATTACAGTCACTGGAAGTATAAGATTTTCTTTCTAGCCAAGGTGGAAAATACGTGGTGATTTAAAAAATAATCTCATTCCTATTCCTATTCCTATTCATAGTGGTTTGAGGTGCTACAAAAGAAATATACCAAATCTGTAGAAGAAAGAGGGTGGGAATAAAGAAGACACAACTTCAGGAGCCATTTGAAGGATCTTTGCTTGATATTATTTCTGTGAGAATGTCACAATGGTTAGTAAGAAATGATATCAAGAGCATGCAATTATTATGTTTAATATATTTATTTTATATAATAAATTAAAATATAATATATATCAAATTAAAATATATTTAAGTTTATATAAAGATGAAAAAGCTGTAGTGACAGATAGCTTTCCAGGTTTGTTTTTCCTTTAACAAAATATGGCTCGGGACTGCAGGGGTGAAAGCCAACATCATGCTTGTTCTGCCTCAGAATGGCTTCTGTTTGGTGACTCCTGCATCTCATTTATTCCTATGCATTTGGCATTAATTGTGCTTAAATGTTTGGATAAGATGGGAGCTTGGAGGAGACAATGAGGGTGTCACTACATAAAGTACTCACAGCTTGAGTTGTGGCTCACTGGGGATGGGCAGGTCCACTTCTCGGGTTCAAGGTGACCTTCCTAGGGGAGCCATGAAAGCCAAATAGTGACCTTCAAGTATGATACATGGTGGGCAAGTTTGGAGTTCTGTTGACTAAGAGAAAACTGCTATAACTTGAACGTTGGCCCAAGGAGCAGCAAGTCTCCAGTGCATTTTTTGAAGTGTTTTCCACCTTTAATTTAGATATTTCAAGGAAAATTTTATCCATATGTTTGGGATTCATTTAGACTGAACTCATAAATATACTTCATCAAGGACTGCCAAACTCTGCATTTACTAGAATCAAGCAGTTTCACAGAACAACAGTACAGACAGGAAATTTGATACCCAAGGGTCCATTGCCCAGACAAGGAAGAGAAACAATCAGGTCCAACCACCGCCTGCAAATAATCTTTGAGCAGCAATTTACTCTGTAATGTTGTCATAGAAAAACAAACCACTTGCAACTGTTTGTGGCACACACAGATACAAAACATTCATTACAAAATTCAATACAAAACAAGTCTCTTCACAGAAAAACATCATAACACAGTCTCTCTTGCTACCAGATCCAGAAAATTTAACAACCCTAACCTAAGATAGAAATATAACCTTCTACTTATTGTCATTCTAAAAGAATCTAGATAGACTCTCTCTGCTTCTTCCTTTATGTATTTCCTTCATACCTGATAACCATGGGGCCAGCTAGGTCACAGGCTGAGAAGCCCTATGTCCTTGGGTACCACTGATCAGTAGGATATCTTTGGTTAACTGTATTGAATTTGCAATGATAAAATGATATTTTTGCAGATATATAATGATACTGTATTGCTATATAAGAGTTTTCCAAAATAAATATCTGCTCTGATGAGATTTGTCTATGCTGTACTTTGGAGATGTGCCCCGAAACTTGTGAGTCCGAGTGTTCTCCTCTTGGGATTATACAAATGTAGTTACCTCTATGAAGTTAGAGTATAAATTTATTGATAAAAGTAGCTAATTTCTATATATTATTAATCAAACATTACCTTTCACACAATATATGCTTTTAATCTTTTAATACTATATTGGAGCCTTGCTAAGTGAACAAGAGGAATTCTCCCGTCCTTTTTGGTATATTCTGACATTTCCTATGTCAATAGCACCTGATATCTCAAAGCACCTATGGGAATCTAATAACAAAGCCATCTCAGACATTGTAATCATGTTATGAGAGAGGGAGGGAGGGAGGGGAAAAGAAAGGTGGGGATGAAGGATGATTTACAACGTGAATTCAGACATTTGCACATACTCATCTCAAAATTATTGGTAGGTAGGGAGAGCAGTTTGCTGGAGGTGGGGGATAATAATTCAGAAGTAAGATGGCTTGGTTATTCCCCTGCCACCTCTTACCTAAATAACTAGTAACAATTATGGTATCTCTTCATTAACAAATGTGAGGAAAAGAATAAATCTGTCAAGTAGACCATAAAATATAGAATTGTCTTTTTAAAATGCATGGTGTTCCAGTTTAAGAGACCATCTACTTTTGACTTGCTAAGAAAAAATACATTGTATTCTTTCCTTCTATGTGAGAGGATTATACATAGTTGTAAAACAGACAACAGTCTCAAAACAGTATGGAATTAGCACAACATACTCTTTTAAAAAAAAAAAACTTAGTATGGCTTAGTATGGTGGGAAGGATGCCCGCTTTCCTTTACTCTGCACTTCCACTGTTGAAAAAACAAGTTACCAATTGGTCCTTAAGTGCTTTGTCCACAAGCAGAAATCCTTGTTGCTGTGGGTGGTGATTTTTGAGGGTGTAACTGCACTTGAGGGAAAGGAAAGCAGAGACAAAAGATGAAGGAGAGAAGAGAACCAAGTGCACTCAGAATGTTTTCTAGTTCCTTTGCTTGAGGAAGCTACCAAATCCCTCTCCTGGTTCCAATGCAAGACAAACAAGGAAGGAATGTCCTTATCACTGTGGTTTGCAAGGCTCCAGACTGGGGCAGTTTTAGCCTGAGCAGCCAAACCCTGCTGGGAACCATGACAAACTTACCTGGTGACTCTCCCTGCCCTACCCTCTTTCATCACTCACAGCCTCCAGGCATCAAACTGCTTCTGAATGGCTGCCCTCAACCCTGCCCAAAACCACAAAACTCCAATATTCTCACCATCCACATTTCATTGCCAAGCCCTTCCTGGGTAGTCACAGGTGCCAATGACAAACCCATTATCTTCAAATGGTAGTTTCAACAGTCACTACCTATAGCCTTCTTCCCTTGGTCTATTGAACTGATTTGTTTACTTATGAATACATCAAAAATGCTATTTGCTGGATGCATTTTAGCCCTTAATACTTAGAAAACTTTTGCAAGGGCCTAAAATATCTCTAGCACTGATTGAATTTTCGTATGTCTATAGGTGGCTGAAAGTGCTCCCATTCTGCCATGACTGGGTTTCCTTTATGATCCACACAGAAATTACCTAAATAAAGTGATTCACTACAATAGAGGTTCTCTTGTCACTTGACATATTAGGTACGAGCCTGGGCCACAGCAACCCTAACAAACTAGGTTCAGGTTCCTAACCTCAAAAGGCCAATTAAAGATAGGGAAGTCGTAGGAAGAAAAGAAAGGACATTGATTCTATGCAGAATGTGCAAAAAAAAGGATGAAGAGGTCAAGTTACCTTCTTTAGTTCACCTTTGGGCTCCTGATTTCAAGCTCATGATTCAATAGAAAGCAGGGGGTTTGCATACGTAAGCAGCCTGGTCAAGGCATGACACCACCCAGATTTGTCCTGTCCTCCAAAGTGGCCAACGGATCTCGAGAACTGTATGAAATCTTTTTCTGGAAGACCAGTGCCTTCTCCGACCATCACCAGGGTTTAGCCCTTTTCTTTCCTTTTCCTAGCATGAGATTCTTTGGGGAATTCTAATTTCTTCGAGAGTGTTGTTTCAATAATCTGAATAACTGAGGAGAGCAGCTATTCCCAGCAGCACCCTTTTTCTTGCCCTACTCTTTGTCTCATGAACATTTCAAACACCGAGTGGAAGCAGAAGCTAGGGGTAAAGTACTTTCAGTCCTTGTCAAGGAAGCATGTGTAAGAGCCATTTCTCCATAACCGCTTGCCTTTATTTACTTTTCTAAAGGGCTGGCTCAGTTAAGTCAAGTCCATTCCATTTTTATTGTTTTTGAGAAAGACCTCCAACTATATATATCTATATCTATATAGATACATATATATCTGTCTCTGAACAATATTCTCAGAAAACATTGACAGTTTACTGTCTGAAGGTTTAATCCTGACTGTCCCTTACTACCAGGATGAGATCTGTCCTGGATAATCTAATGTGAGAAGCCAGGTGACTGACAACAAGGATTTAGAGCCAATAGGACTCTTAAGTGCCAATTTCATGCAACTCAGAGTTATGGATGGAGGTGCTTTTAGGTCACCTGCTTTCTATCCTATAGGTGACAGCCTAGCAACTAGAAGCTACTCCTTGGGTTCCTATGTCAGAAGCTGTGAGTCTATATAATAATACAGACAATACTTACAAAGCTTGTTATGATACAACCAACAATAGCAAGTAATTAAAGAGGAGTGGTTAGAGAATGAAGTATTTATTCATGGATATACTCCTTAGGTGAGAAATACCCAGTATGCTTTAATAATCAGAAACCCTGGCTGTAGTGCACTGTTAAGGGCTTGTGTAATCTTTGCTCTCTTTCCATCGTGTGGGTCTTTGGGATTAAATTCAGATTCTTAGGCTTGGTAACAAGTGACCATGCCCTCATTTTAGATATTTATGAGCATTACCAAAATTACATATATATGCTTTCATTTTCTGTTAGACTTGACTGGACTCTTAAATAGATTTAAAATATTTTCTAAAATTTGTTTAAATAGAAAATTCTTATCAAAATCTGTAGTAAATACAAAGTTTTATAATTCATGATGCTTCTATTTTATGTCTGCAATGACTGTTGTTTCTCAGAAACAAACTGGACATTAAGGAAAGTCTTCTAGATGCTTGTTGTTCTTTAAAATACTTGATTTAGTAGATTAGGCATCTCTCCTAAATCTCCTAAATCCTAACAAGAGGTCTTTTTTGTCATTGTTTTGTTTTGTTGTTTCTTATTGTTGTTGTCGGTGGTAGTGGTGGTGGTAGTGTGCGTTTGCGTGCGTGAGTGCATGTGTGCATGTGTGTGTGTGTGTGTGTGTGTGTGTGTGTGTGTGTGTTTCCCTAAGTCTTGTTATCCCGAATTAACATTTGAAAGTCCCAGCCCAAACCATTCCACCAGAAGGAAAGCTCAGCTGTCAGGTCAGACTGAAGTTTTAAGCCTGCATAACCAGGTTTTGATTTGTTTGTTGGTTTCAGTCTCAGTTGTTGCTATTAAACATAAAATTCATATATTTTCGCTAGTTGCTTTTTTTTTCAGAGAAAAAAGACAAAGAACCAACAGCTCTTAGAAGAACTGTACATTAATGGAGTCTAGAAATCACCCCCAGACACAGGCATGCTTGCTCACACAGTCAGCTCCCCATGCTAAGACTCGGAATGTCAGAGTCCAATAAGTTCAAAAGAACAATAAAACAAGTATGTGACCTGAGGCTTGTATTAGTTTTTCAGGCATCCTTGGGGCAGATTACTGTGGTTCTCTGCTACTTTGAGAACTGTGAGTTTGCAAACGACTTCTCAGTACAGTTCCCCCTAGAGGACAATGGTATACACAGCGTTCTAATAGCTACACAATCGTAATGATGACATCAACTGGTCCCAAAGAACCCTTATGGCTCCACCTTTATGGCTAAAAGACGAATGCATTTCAGCCTTCTCTGACACTTAAATATCCAAACAGTTCAACAGGATTAAATTTGCTCCAAAGAGCGTCTCAATTAAAAATGCCTACTGTATATAAATGATGTGATCACCCGCATAGTTAAACGAAACTGAAATGGCTCAGAAGATTCTCAACTGCTCACCAAATGGCAGCTACTGAAATATTTCCAAAAGAAACTAAAACTCAAAGAAGCCTCCAAACTGAAAGATGGTGAAGTCCTAGGTGGACTGATGACCAACAAGATATTTATTGAGAGTTTAAATCAAATCTTAATTCTTATTTATCTGCTTCACCAAACAGAGGCTTAAAACAGTTGGTGGGGGCTGAAGTGGAAAGGTTTTTACAAAGCCCATGAAATGAAATGATTACAACAGTCACATGGCGCCACTGAGTCTTTCCACGTCATGGAGGATCAACTTGTGAGGAGCTTGCATGCAAAAATGTATCTCTTTTGGCCGTGGCTCCATAAAATTGATATTGGGGTTGTTAACATATGAACTTGGGCCCCTAGTCCTAGGTTTGGCCAACTATCTGAATAAACCAACTAAAGAAATAAGTAATTATGAAAAGCAAAAAAAAAAGAGAGAGAGAGAGAGAGAGATTTACTTAATGTGGTTGCCTTGGGAAGATGAACAAGGAGGCCCAGTGACTACTCACATCATTTTGGGGGTTCTGACAGAGGTTTAGACAGGAGGCAAGAAGTCTACATGACTAAGGGTTCCTGGTCAAGGAATGTTTGAGACCATTAATTATGGAGGCTCAGGTTTGTCTTGCAAGGTGTTTTAGAAGCTGTTAGAACCATGTGAAATCTTCCTGAGAGACGGTTTCCTCTTCTGTCTGGCACCAGGCTGGTATTCCTAGGGAAATTTACTTTGTCAGGGATTATTGTTTCAATAGTCCAATAGTCAAAGGGCAAACCCAGACTCTCCTCAGAATTTCTTCCTTCCTACAAGGATGGTGACACTTTGAAGTGAATATCTCCTGACAGAGGATCCTATTAGTGCATAGGATCACTTTGAGCTATGAGCCTCTTCATTCTCTAGTAACTGTTTCACATTTGTTTAACAAGTGGGATGTCCATGAGAAATGATGGAGGTGGAGAAATGGTGGCAGAAGAAAGGAGGTTTCTGGGGAGGTCACAGCTCAGAAAGAAAAGAAAGGCTGCCCTCATTATCTACGTCAGAGCAACTCTAGGAGGGGAAGCTGGAGAGCTGAGGCAAGCTAGCCAACAGGATGTCAAAAATGATCAGGGACGACGTCTTCTTGAGAGCCAAGTGCCAAGTTTCCAGAAGGAAGGGAAGCAAAAGTGCATCCCGAGGCGCCCTTTCAGGGCTGGACGAAGTTTGTTGGATTTCTAAAATAAACTGTTGTGTGTGTTTCTTCTTGTTGTACTTCGGTTTTTCCCCCATTTTCACCTAGAAATCCTGCCTGATACAGAACACTATCCAGTAAAGAGAGTGATTTATAAGAAGCATAGAATTATGAAATGAGCAAACAGATTAATTTAACTGGAGCAAAAATCCATATAAGACAGTAATGAGAAAACCATACGATCTTCTCAATGGATGTTGAAAATGCCTTGGACAGACACCAACAACAAAGACCTAAGCAAAACTGGATGGCTACTTCCTTATCACAATCAGAAGCATCTATGATGTCAGAGGGTGTGCTCGGTGATTAAGCGCTCCAGGAATTCAAATTAAAATAAGCCATAAACCCAACCGGTAGGTAGATAGTTAATTTATAGATTTGTTACGTTGATACATGCTCACATTCTGGACATGGCCATTTTTCTTCTTTTGTTATTGGTACTTGGAAAAGTAGCTCTGAAGTTCATAGATGAAAGTGCACATGCAAACAGCGACATTTTCTAAATGGTCTTAATAAATATTTTAATGTAATGGTAATAGAAATGATTTTCTACTGGCATGAAATTAACCAGTGAGGGACTGAAGGGATGGTTCTGTCGTTAAAAACACTTGCTGTTCTTGCAAAGGACCAGGTTTGGTTTTAAGCACACACATTTTAGCTCATAACTATCTGTAACTGCAGCTCCAGAGATTTCAGCACTCTCTTCTGGCCTATGCAGACATGTACTCATGTGATACACCCACATACAGCCAAACTACTCACATATGTGTGTGTGTGTATATGTATGTTAAAAAATAGTTAAAAATAAACAAGCCCTTTATAGATTGGCTGGATGGAGTTGTTAAATGACTGTTCAATGAATTTATATAATTATTTAGTGGAATTGCTTAATGAACTGATAAAATGTTTTGACAGGATAAGAAGTTGAATTTTATTTATAAAATATTTAAATATATGAAAATGCATATAAGCATTCTGAATTTAGTATTAGAAGCAAAAATAAGAGAAAGTAAAAAACAATTGTAGAGTCTATGTGTCCTAAACATGAAACATCTCTGGAAAAATAAAGATAAATTCAAATAGGGAAAGAAAGTAAAACAAATATCAGAAGATCAGAAGATATATATTTTAACAGACAACCTTAACTAAATAAATAGTTATAAATCATTTTTATTTAAAAAAATCAGAGAAATACTTTCTGAAAAACTTTAGAAATATAATCTTTAAATATTATTTATTGAAGATAGGCAATAAAATTATAGGTTCTTCTTGCTATTTATAGGAGCTAATACTTCCTTGTGTTTTTTTTCAAGTGAAGAAACAAAAGAAATGTGAAAGGCAAATCTGTATTTCGCCATTTGGACTTTTGTCTGGTGATGGGACAATTCTTCTGTACACTATGAATATGTATTCCTCTCATTGATTAATAAAAGCTGGCAGACTGATAGTCAGGCAGGAAGTATAGGCAGGACAGCCAGAAGCAGAGCACTCGGGGAAGGAGCCAGAGTCAGAACAAATGCCAGCTAGTCACTGAGTAAGCAGGACATAGAAACTGAGGTAACAAGACACAAGTAACACAACGAAGCATTGATAAGAAATATGGCTAATTTAAGTGTAATAATTAGCTAAAACTAGCCTGAATGATCAGCCAAGCGTTTATAAGTAATATTTAGACTCTGTGTTGGTTATTTGGGAGCAAGGGATCAGGACAGGAAAACTCAGTTTACAAGATTTTTGAAGTCTTTAAACAATACATTGAATATATATATATAAATATGCTAATTATTATTACCAATGTTCTTTATGCAAATTGTACTAAACATATGTGTATCTGCAGTTTTAATTTTATACACATTATCTATAATTAACGTACACATTCAAAAGCTATTTTTAGATATATTTTAAAACGGGACATCCTGGTTTAGCTGTACATGGGTGTTTGTGTAGATTCATTTTGTTCTCTTAGTTACGTGAAGAATAAACAGTGGTTTATTCTTTTACTTTCATGAGCCTTTTGTTAACTTTTCTTAGCAAACTTGAAGGGGAAAAAATAAAGTATGTAGCTGAAAAAAGCCCTCCTGTTACTTTTACTTCTTTTGCAATGCCTAACAAAGTAGGAAGTACCCAGCCATTACACATAGATACAAAGACAACAAAATATTCCCTACGCCTTGACTTTGGTAGCCTGCAAGATGTAACTATGAGAAACACCCATGAAAGCCTTTGAACCAGAGCCCCAACATACTCAAGTCCTCTAGACAAGTGCTCTGCTGATTTCCCTTGCATCCCAGGAACAGTAGAGCCACTCAGCATGTCACTGGCATAGGAGAAGCATGTTGTTAACTCTGTGACTGTCTCCATTTCCTAGATGATCACCTCCCTTTTCCCAGGTTGCAATTCGCTCTAGGAGAAAATGCTCCAGACACAACCATATAAGAGGCTTCCATCCAAGTTGCTCTGCTGGCTGTCTACACAATTAGCAATGTATTCCTTTGTGGTTATGAATCATTTATTTATAGCAATAGAAGGTGAGAAATTCCCATGCTAGTTACAAAGGTAACGTCTGTCACTCCAACCCAAATCCTATGTATGTAAAGAGAAGCCATGTGTGCCCTGCTGGCTGTTCCTAGTCATATCTCAAAATAACTTATACCATTGTTGTACATTGTAGGCAGAGAATGCATGTTCCTTTCCTGGCTACTCTGACCCAAATAATCACACAAAAGCTATATTAATTACAATACTGCTTGGCCTATTAGCTCTGGCTTCTTATTGGCTAACTCTTGCATCTTAAATTAATCCATTTATATTCATCTGTGTGTCGCTACAAAACTGTGGCTTACCAGTGGTAAGATTCTGAAATCCTTCTCCTTTGGCAGCTACATGACATCTCTCTGACTCTGCCTACTCTCTTTCTATATTTTTTTTTAGCCTGGCTTTATTCTACCCTGCCATAGGCTGATGCAGCTTTATTCATTAGTCAATAAAAGCAACACACATGCAGAAGCACATCCCATACCATCTCCCTTTTCTGTCTAATTAAAAAGAAAGGTTTTTAACTTTAACATATTAAAATTACATATGACAAAATAGGTAACAAACAAGAATTATAGCGGCAATATTTAGTCCATTTACATTTGGCAAATTAAGGAAAACATTATCTATCCTATCTTTGTGAGTCTAAAGTTTTATATCCAGGTTATCTTTTATCATAACTATGGAAAACTATATATGTAACTGTCTGTCTTCAACTCTTTGAAGACCTCATAAGAATATAATATTACCTAATTAAACAGGAAATGCACTGCAAGCAACTTCCAAAGTTCTAGAATTGACAAGAGACATCTTGCTGCGTGGACAGTCATGAAAGTTCTTTTGTAACATTGGGGCATCCATCTTTAGCCTACAGACTCATACATAGTATCTGGCAGACTTTTCCATGAAGCAGGAAATTTGAAGATCGTTCTTCCTTGTAATGGCAAAGATGCTTTCTTTTGTGTTCTGAAGAATGTCTAGCAGAGGGGGAAAGGGGACAGGAAAGAACATGTGGGAACAGGATGATCGAGATGGGGGAAGGACAGAGTGGAAGAGCAAGGAAAGGGGTATCTTGATCAAGGGAGACATTATGGGGCTAGCAAGAAACCTGGCACTAGGGAAATTCCCAGGAACACATGAGGGTGACCCCTGCCAAGATCCTAAGCAATACTGGAGAGAGTGCCTGAACTAGCTTTCCCCTGCAGTCAGATTGATGACTACCTTAATTGTCATCATGGAACCTTCATCCAGCAACTGATGGAAGCAGATGCAGAGATTCACAACAAAGCACTGAGGTGAGCTCCCAAAGTCCAGTTGAAGAGATGGAGGAGCAATAATATAAGCAAAGTGGTCAAGACTATTATGGAGATACCCACTGAAACAGCATACCTGAGATAATAGTAGTTCACCAACTTCAGATTGCCAGTGGGGGAACAAACATAGGACCAAACTAAGCCCTATGTTTGAATGTGGGTGACAGCTGTATGGCTGGGACAGGCTGTGGGGCCACTGGCAGTGAGACTAGGATTTATCCCTACTGCTTGAACTGTCTTTTTGGAGCCTATTCTTTTTGGAGGAATACCTTGCTTGGCCTTGATATGGCAGGGAGGGCCTTGGTGCTAGACTTTGTTGACTCCTCATGGGAAAACTTACCCTCTCTGAGGAGTGGATGGGGAGTGTAGTGGCTGGGGAAAGGTGGAGGGAAAAAGAGGAGGGGAAGGAATGGGAACTGGGATTGGTATGTAAAATTTCAATTAAATAATAATAATAAAATGAAAAAAAAAACTTGAAAGGCAAATAGCCCTGGGTGGTTGATACTCTGTATCTTGTTCCTACCTTCCTGGCTATGATTTCTGAACCATGCTTAATTAGATTCTCCAGATGTGAGGAGTTAGTCACAATGATGGAGGCAGACAGCAGGGAAAGAATTCTCCTTCACAAACTCTAAAGCATCTTTCATGATGCCAACCATGGTTCTCAGTCTAGACCCAAAATCCAAATATGAGTTCTTCCATCATTCAGCCCCTCTTGGAGGGCATTCTTTGAATTTAATTCCTTCATGTGTTTGCCAATGCTCAAAACTCCCTTGAATTTTCTACCTTGTGACTAAAGGAATGTGTTCTTGTTTCCTTCACAATGGATTAAGTTTATTTTCTTTGCCTCTCTGACCAATTGACCATATTCATGATGGAGAAAATGTAAAGGGTAGTTTTAAGAATCCCAACATGTCTGTCAATGACCCAGACAGTTATTTTCTCTAAAATTCATTTCATGTTTTCAAATCTATCCTAATGAGCAGTTCCCTAATGCCCTGACCTTCCATATCTTAAGCTGGTAAAAAAGACAGTTGTCCCTGAATCATGGACAAAGATTGTCACGAAATTGCCTCAGAAAAGGCATTGCAAAAGGTCTTTTATTAAGGCACGTCACATGAATTTTCTCATGTACCCTCAGCATATAATACAACCAGGGGCTTGTAGACATACCTGCTGGACAGGTAACATATTCTTTTAAAAAACTGGAAATTCTTTGCTTCGCATTGTAAACTAAACCATCTCTTCTTGGAAATCCAGAATAGGTCTGCATGATAGCAAACACCTATGCTGGGAAAAGCAGGAGCAAACAATGCCATAGAGGACTGCCTTTGAAATGGAGCCTGGGAACCAGTCAACCACACAGCAGGTATTTGTTTGCTTTCCTTGTTTTCCCAGAACAGTGCTCACCTGCAGCAACAGCCTGCACTTTGTCCTTTGTGGGGATGAGGAGGGACAGGAGAAGGGAAGCCTTCTGGCCGCTTGTCAAGGCATTCCCAAGCAGATACTCTTCAGAATTTATATGTTAGGTAACCCTAGGCCTACTTTTCATTTCAACTTGCTAGATACACAAGGACTATGGCATCCTCAGCTAAGGAACAATTCTTTAGTCAGCCTATAAGCCCCAAGTTTCTGGCTCCCTGGCATTGATGGTGAGTTTCGTTTACATAATGAGAGTAAGGAGAGGATTTGGCCAGCTCTTACTTTGCATTCAGTCCATCTGACGCCATTACTTTACTCTGTGAATTTTAGTCACAAATATTAAAAAGGAAACAAGGCACTAATTTCCAGGACAGCCTATTTGGCAATGTGCCAATCCTACCTTTCACTCCGGAAGGCAGTGGTGGGGCATTCTCCTCCACTGGTCATGGAACCTAAATCAGGGTCTTAGGCTCTTTCAAATGACAAGACCCAGATGGTATTTTGAAGGCCTTATTTGGTGTGGTTACTTAAAATAGAAATTAAAGGGACCATTTTACCAGAATCGAAACATCATCTTAGATATCAAAAGCCTCACTTTGATAACTTATACTTGACATTCCCCAAGTCAAGGGCTTGTGATTGTCTCTGCTCAAAGGCTCTACCTCATTGTTTTTGTTTGTTTGTTTGTAGAAACAGCATCACGATAAGGCCCATCCTGACCTGGAACACGTGATCCTTCTGTTTCTCTCTATTTGGGGGATTATAAGAGTGTGCCATCATGCATTCTCCCTATGGGATATTGTGTCTCCTCTCTATTTCTAGAGACTGAGATTAGGTTCCTGGGCTTAAACTTTTCAAATAACAATTTGACAGTTGAGTTAGTTACTATCTCATAAAGTTTATTCTACAACCAAATGGTTTCCCCAGTCTTTCTGTTGGCTGACCACAAAGAGAACTCTCTTGAGTCCCCCAAACCATCCCTGGCCAGTTAGTGTAACTACATGATATCACCCTTTGTTTTAGGCATGAGGGACTTCTGTGCAGCATGGCTTCATTCAGGACTACAGAGGTGGCTCTCTAGGAATCATGTTTTGCCACGTTCTGAAGAGGCACTTTCCAGTGTGGGCTTTGCTACATAGTCTAATTAACTTAAATCACCAAAGGTGTAGCTTTGGTCCTCTCTCTTCTTAGCATAGCTCAAAACTAAGATGAGGAGACTATTTTCAATCCCTTCAAGGTTGATAATTCTTAAAAGGCTTTGAAAAACTCACTACAAATCTAGGCTTCAGGACTCTAAAGCCACTGTTACCTCAGAGGTAAAGTTGGTTCTTATGATATATCAGGGTTAATCACAGAAGTGGCATTAGAGAGGTCAAAACAGGAGAGGGGTTGTACTAGGTGGATGGAGGCTCGTTGGAAATGGCTGTAAGGACGCATATGCATCCTGAGATAACCTTAAGACTTGACTGAGAGTCCTTGACACTGCATTGGTAGACACAAGAAAAAACACAAAGACATGTACTGTAAGGAAGAAAATGACAAAAGGAAAACTTTAACTTTAGAATATATAGAAATTAAAAGTCAACTTTGCAATGCCATTAAATAAGGAGTTTAAAATTTAGTTCATTTTCTATAGGTGTTAACAAAATGCATGAGACTGTGTAACTACTGAAGTATGGAGTTCTTAGCTGGACCACATGTTGGGATGCTGTGAAGGTCACAAACATAATTTCCATATTTTCACCACTTCCAGAGAGAGAGGCCTCACACTGCTTCTCTCACAGCAAGAAGCAGAAAAGCAAGCAGGAAGGTGTAAAGACTATGAGCAACAGCTTTGATTTATATACCACCTACTTCACATGGTTAAAGGGGAGAATGTACCCCTGAAACACATGGGTCCTTCTGAGTGAATGGCATAATTACACCTTAAGGGCCTCCAGCCCCCAGAACAACCTTGACAATCAAATTACAAAGTGACTTTTAGAGAGCTTTGCTCCTTCACCACCTCATGGCCCATCTAGAAATACTATTTTGCTTGGGATTGTGGGACCTTCAATCGCTCCCATTTTATTCGGCTTTCCATTTTTATTTTGTTCCATTGTAATCCTGAAAGGCTTTGAAATATTCTGTACCAGCAGTAGCCATGGAAGAAAGCAAGTGTTGGCCCTGGGGTAAAGTCAGAATAGTCCAAATATTAAGCAGAAATACAAACTTGATGGTCTCTTCTTTGTAATGTTGGGAGCACCTCCCTCTATAACAAGCAGTTGTTTGGTTTGTCTCCTAAACTGAAGCTGTGGCTTCGTTATCTATAGAGAGCCTCCAGTCTGTCCCATTTCCCCCTCTCCTCAGTACGCTGTGTAATTTTTGAAACTTACAAACCTCCCACTGCAAAAACTACTTCAATCCCCCAGCTCCTCACTCACCATCTTCACACCACTGCTACCTCATGCTTGTTATTATCTCAAAAATTATTTAAATGCTTCCATAATCTTTGTCATCTTTAATATGCTTGCCTGTCTATGACCTAGTCATTGTACCTCAGATTGTCTTGACTTTTTTTTTCAATAGTAAGGTTACATGTCTCAAGGTCATGACTGTCAAGACCAGGGAAAACCAAAACCTCCGACCTAAGGGCACCCTCCTCTCTCCCCCACTTCAAACTCTCCTCTATCATTTGTCCTAAATCACAGCGAGATGTTTTTGTCTCCTGCTAGCTTAGAAAATGAAGTTTGGAAAGGATCTTACATACTAATATTTCGACAGGCAATGGGTTACCCCTTCAAGAACACTATGTTTTATTAAGCTTCCATCAGTTACATAACATGAAGAAAGGCTCTCCTAAATACACGACTATAAACATTAAAAGGTGGTGTGTTCCAGAGACACTAGTACGTTTTGTTTGTTTGTTTGTTTGTTTTTGTCTTTTAATAGTTCTCAAACCACATCATGCCCAGAGTCCTATTATGTGGACTCCCTAGTCCTCTTAAGGCTTATTACTCTTTTGAAACATTGGTTTCTGTAGCACCTGCTAAGAGTATGCATACAGCAGAAGGGACCTCACTGTTGCTCGCTCAAAGTAAAATCAGGGTTGTGCTTTGAACTAGCAATCATTAAGCATGCTTCAACTCTGCTTGTGTATTTTCTCAGGGTAGTCTTGTTCTGATCTTTACCACATTAAAGTCTTTACAAAATTTAGACCTTTGACCATAATACAATAAAAGCAGCCTCACTATCAGAACCCTGGGCCAATGGCAAGTAGGAAGGGTTAACTGTTTTTGCACGAAGCAAGCCTGGCTCAACCCCATGAATCTCTTTTTCACATTTGCTGCTTATTCATAACCCAGGCCCATCTGCTGCGCAAGTAACGATCGATCAGCGGCTCCTGTTTCAGATGTCAACCGGCCCAGCTGTTTCTCTCTCTCTGTAAACACAAACGGGGAGCAATTACCACGTTAATATTCAGACTTGATTATGTCTATGCAGTGAAATGAAGCCTTTGTCCAGCATCACCTCAGTCCTACACATCGGACCCCTATGCAGCCTGGTCTAGTACAAACCTCCCAAGAAAGCTCAGGTGACTCCTGCAGCCTGCATTGTGACCCAGTCCAGCCAGAAATGCAAATATGAGCATCACGAGTGTCAGAAAATTAACAACCCACTTGAGTCTTGCAGAGCTTTGAGAAGTCAGCAATGAAATTAAAGAATAAGGCTTGAGTTGGGTATGCAGAACATGACAATTACCCTAGCTCTTGGGATGCAGGTACTAGAGGACTGGGAATCCCAGGCCAACCTTGGCTATGAAGGGAGTTTCAGAGAAATATGGTTAGCATAGCTGGACTTTGTCTCAAAGATAGCAAAAGAGAGAGAAAGAGAGGAAGTATGATTTGTATTAGCCCCAGTGTAACCACGGTAACTCATAGAGATACATTCTAATATAGATTCCTATGTTTCTAATAGTCCCTTCTATCTGCCATGTTTAATTTAAGCTAAATGTCACACAGAAAGTACTGTGGAAAGCATGTTTTTCTCCAGGTTCTTTTCTAGCAGGGGCAGGAGAAACTGAAGTGATTTTTCATAACATGAAAAATGGCTTCAATGTTTTCATTAACTTATTAAGCATTAGTTCAGCTTTTTTCAGTCACAAACACAGAGCAAGGCAAATTAGAAGGCATCATAAAGCAACAAGGAACACTCCATGATCTCTTCAGACATCTTGCTGGATAATAGTTGAGTGAAAATTTAGAAAGAGGATGACCAAGGTTGCTTTCAGTTCCTGGCTCTGCCATTTAGAAGTTCACAGTCTTAAACATGCTCTGTTTCTGTGTCTGTGTCAACTTCTGAAAACATGGATGCTGTGGTCACTGAGTTGTCCACTTGGCACAAGCTGCAATTATTTGGGAGTATAAGCCTCAATTGAGAAAGTGCCTCCCTCAGATTGCCTGTAGGTGATTATGCAGGGTACTTTCTTGATCAGGCCAGGCCCACGGGGTGTATGCCTCGGGATTGCGGCTGCTAGGCAAGTAGTCCTGAGAGGCATAGCAAAGCAAGCCGAGCAAGCCATAACAGGCCAGCGAGTAAGTAGGGTTCCTCCATGGCTTCTATATCAGTTCCTTCCTCCATGTTCCTGACCCGACTTCCCTCTGTGATGGAGTCTGAACTAAGAGCTGTGAGCCAAACGAACACTTCCTTTCCTAGGTTGCCTATAGTTGTGATGTTTTATCACAGGAGTGAAACTTTAACTGAGAAAATTGGTAAGTAAAGAGCGAACAAAGCAAGCCCTGGAATACACACTGTGAAATATGGCCTACTTACTGTTGTGTCCCTTTATCTTAGAGGGTTTCCACGTGATAGTCTAAATGAAACATTGGGGAAGTCCTCATAGTTAAAGTACATACATACTATGCTCTGGCCAAAAGAACGGGAACCTAATATCACCAGAAAAGATGGAGCCAAAGGAACAGTCAGGGGACAGGGTAGAGAAGTCAAAGCTCTCTTCGCTTTCATCTGAGTTAGCATGAATGTGGAGCACCTGGTGTGAGCAAAGGCAGACCTTGAACAAGAGGCACTGCATGCCACAGACTGGACTCACCAATGACCGCAGTAAGAAACTGGGGAGTTGGGGTGTGTTCTTACAAAGCAGAAGAAGGCTTGGAAAACCTGTAAGAAATAAATTCATACAGAAAATTCTAGGAGTAGAGAGTAAGGAGCTTGGTTTGAATGACTTCGTAAAAAAAAAGTTAACAAAATGTGTCACTATGTACACAATTTAAGAGACTTATTGGGGTGGGGAGAACTGTCGAATTCCTTCAGTTTACTTTAACTTTCACTATTTAGTTGCTGTACTCTATGGAAAATATAATCTTGTTTTCTAAAGCAGCATTCTTATAGTGTGTGTACAAGTATTTATAGGTGTTCTGGTATCTCTCTCTCTCTCTCTCTCTCTCTCTCTCTCTCTCTCTCTCTCCCTGTCTGTCCGTCTGTCTGTCTGTGTGTTTATATATGAGTTGAGGGGGGAGTAGATCTAATAATATAGCTCAGATGTGTATGGTAAAATTTCATCAACTTCTAAACCTCTTCTCAAAAATCTCTAGCCCATTATTCTGAAACTGCTTTAATGAAGAACAGTTCCTTTCATTCTGTTTAACATAATTTTGTACACCATGGTGGAGAAATTTTGCACTCAGACTCCTTCCTCACCAGCTAGAGTCCATGATCTGGGGTACATTAAAAATGTACCTATTCCCATAAAAGGTGTTAGTAAAAGGAGGACCAGCAGGATAGAGTTAGATGGCATTCAGATCCACTGCATGCAAAGTGAACGTGATCATCTACTGTGGAGAGAATATCTAAAGATGCTGGGATACTGCAAAACTCAAGGTCATGTGCAAAGTCAGACGTGGTTTCTTCCCTTAGTCTACACTGTGTAAAGTGAAGGTTAAGACTCGGAATCCAGTTCTGCCGCTGTATGGTCAGTGCCTCTTAGTGCTGAGCTTCCTTTCCTGTTAAATGAAGCTGAGCAGCTGATGCCTGCTGCTTAGAGTTTATTGAAGGAGGATTGAGCTGGTATCTGAGAGCGGGAAGAACTATGCCTTTCTTGTAATGGATGACACTGTTGAAATGTAGTCACCAGTGCCATTAAACAAAGTGTAGAGACAAGATGCAGGGAAAATACAGTGCTACTGTAAAGCTAAAGTAGACCAACAGAGGCCTGAAGATGCAGAAGAGAAAGAAGATCTTCTGCTGCTTAGGTTCCAAACATGTCCTAGAACTATGGCTGTCCACAAACCAGTCACACAATGGCTTCAGGTTCACTAGGTTGTCCTGGCACCATTCTCCAACAGCAACTCAGCATCAAGAGCACATGCACAGATTGTGCTAAATTGTCCCAGCATGATGATTCACAGGACATGGTGCTGAGCTGAACATACCAATGTTTTAAAACATACAAATGTTCAATAATATATAGCAGAGACATACTATATAGAGCAGATGAGAGACACACAAAGCCTGGGTTACTGCCTGGTGGTAGCCGATGCCTGGAACCAATGGTGTATCCCATGATGAGACTCTCCAATGCCCATCAATCAAAATTCCCTAACCTAGTAAAGAGGAAGTAGAATATTTTGGGAAAAGAGTGAAAGTAATCAATCATTTGTGTTACAAAAGATTCTGTGCAACAACAAAAAAATGTTTTTTAATTCCTCACATCTCCGTACATTGTCTCCTTCCTGCGCCACTTCAACCCTGTTTCAATTTGCCTGTAGTGCCCACGTATAAATGGTATGTTCTGAAGAAGGAATAAGCATGCATGAAGCAAGGCAGCCTTGTAGGAACAATATCTAAAAGTAATAAAAACAACCAAATAAAAGGATGTCTTTTCTTTATGAAGAATATGAGTGATTTAACGGGGGCTATGCAAGCTTAAACATCAGCTGAAAACCAGCTGC
>LOEQ01003674.1:221175-247348 GCA_001685075.1 Bramus lutescens | reverse complement strand
AAGAATATTGTATACATAATAAATAAATAAATATTTTTTAAAAAAGATAAGAGTTCACTCTTAAAAATTTCAAAAATATAAATAATAACACTTATTCAAGTCTAAAAAATGAATTAAGTTCTTTAAACTTTGGATTGACTATAAACAGTCAGCAAGGAGACCATAACATTCTTCTGGTTTAAGGGGTGGTCGTTCATAAGAGTTCCTGATGGTGCCACCCACCCCTTTATAAGTTAGGTCAGCTGACTTTAGAATCAACCCCCCATGATACCCTCTTCCTGCTTTAGCAGCAGCTTAGAACCCCAGCCAATCTCTTTACTAAATGAGAACTCAAGATGAGAGCTTCTTCTATGTTCACTTGCTTAAAATCAGAAAGCTATGAGCAGCAGATAAGAGATGGCCAATAAACAAAGGGACAGATGAAGAACTCACAGAGGACCTTGGCTGAGCAGGGAAAGCAGTTCCCTGTACAGTTCAGCTCAGGGGCAGAGAGTTACGAGTCTGGAAAAACGCAAGCCCTGAATTCTGAAGGAATCATCTCTTCTAATCCAAAGTATGGGTGTGAAAGTGGACAATGGAACATTTCTTCCTCCCTTAAAATTATGTGCAATCAACAAGAAATATGACCTAAGACAACATTGTCACATTGGAAGAAAGAGGTGAGAAGTTCATGGGAGCTTAAAGACCAGACATAATGACAAAGCTAAAAAAAATCTTGAGCAAAAAGGTAAAAGCAGACAAGATGGGAATAAATAAGACAAGAGTGCTTAGTAAATAAACCCAGAGATTGCCTCAAGGGTTACAGGGCAACTTTAAGCATAGTCCTGAGACCTAGCAGGCTTCCTGAGGCAACAGTGAAAAGCGGGGAAGAGATTTGTCTTCCCCAAGCCTCCTCTTCCATTCCCATATATTTCCCGATGTCACCACTATGGACTCTCCATCCAAGAAATCTTTGTGTTATAAGTTGATCCTACTCACCCAAGCCCCCATATCCTCTCATCTCAACTTCAAACACGTGTGTGTCTGTGCATATGCGTGCACATGCACGCACGCACACACACACATGCACACATGCCTACTACTACCCTGAACTCTCCTTTTTCCCGTCTTGATCTCATTCTCACAAAAGAGTCACCTTCCTAATAATAAACAGAAGGGAAAACAGAGATGTTTTCTCATATGGAAACTATGAAGTAGGGTCTGAGAGAGAAAGATTTGGCCTTCTTTGGTTAATGTTTTCTCCTTTTACACACAGGCCCAGCTTACAGGGAGTTCAGACTGCGCTTAAGAGGCAGTCACATGCAAAGAAGATCCTTCACAATTGATGAACTCTATTTCCCCCTCCAAAACATGCATTGAACATAGAAGGGCACATAGTGGGTAAAACATAACTATTGGTCTATTCAATGTATCATTGATATCCATCATATTATTGCAACCATGGAATGAGCCTTGACAGATGGTAACCTTCTGTGACTTTTTAGCCAAATGCCTTTTTTTCAGGGTTTACTTCTCAGGCTCAGTGAGGTGAGAGAATAAGAGAAAGACAAGCAGACTAGGAGCATTGACAGGAGGTCTCCACACAATCCAGCCGTGACCCTCCAATATGTCCAGGAGTGAGGAAAGATGGGCACCCTCAATGTCTGCCTAGCCCAGTCCAGGACAGACAAGATGGTAGTCTAACTGCCTGTGTCTCAAGTTTTCTCATAGCTCCTCTTCTCCTTCCTTCTGTTTTAAGGATTTCCTGGGAAGGAAAATTGAAGCCGGATAAGACCTGCTCTCCATCATCTACAGGGTGTGGTTATATGTTATAATTCTATTCCTTTCCTGTGTTCCGAGTGACCCCAACAACATTTCCTCATAGCAACTGTGCTTTTATATGGATTAAAGACCAAATGTTGAAAACACGACAGCAAAAGGAATCTTATTGCAGTTTCCGACCCCAGCCTTGCCAAGAGCCAAGACCTTCAGAGAAGCTAAATCAATTACTTAAGGAGTTTCCATTTTTTCAGCTTTTCTCAAGAAAAGTTGGAGGGCAACTCAAACCTACCTTTCAGTGAAAGAACGTGCACATGACAGTAAGCTGATAACTCGGACATCCCCATGGTGTGTGTGTTGGATGGGAGGAGCTGTCTAGGGGTTTGCCAAACTCCACAAGGTTTGGGGAATTGAAACTGAAAAAAACCCTTCAATTAATAATCTTTCCGATTAAGCATACAGTTCTGTTTAATATTCTTTTTTGATTTTTTTTAGAGTGTCAGTAGTTACTAAGGGATTAAAGAAGCTGGACGGTAGAAGGGACGTTGTATCTGACTAGATCATGCTCTATACATGGAGAGAAAGATCATACTGAACCCCAATAATATGTATACATAAAACATGCTAACAGAAGGTTGCATTCCATTTAATGTATTCACCTAAAGTTTACTGGATGTCTGGTGTGAGAATTAAGATTTAGTAAGAGCTCAGGAGGAGTTTAGTCTTTCAAGGGAAAGGTAGGAAAGCACAGTGATTCACATATGTATATCTATCACCCATACTTCAAGAACAGAGTGTATACTCTGGGCAGTGATTAATGCATTACAGAAGGGCAGGAAAAACTGAAGCAAGAAGGTGGAGACAAAGACCTTGGCTGGTAGGTGAATAAGGCAACCCTAGGGAAGGATCTGAAATACATTATTGCATTACTTACACATACATCGGTGGTTTCAGCTCTTACAAAATACGTATCTCTATGTTACAAATGAGAAAATGAGACAAGAAAAGAAAAAGAAACATGTAACATGCCTAAGGTTAGGAAAGTAGTAAAAAGCAGTTTGGACTTAGGTATTTAACTCACATCCTGAGAGCAAGTGAACTTGTCCTGGGCTTGTGTGAAGCAAGAAAAGACTCAGCTGTATGAGAAGCTCGGAGGAATGACCAGCATCAGATGGTCAGCAGGAGCAGCGAGTGTGATTGCAATGTGAAAGAAAACACGAGGCCATGGAAATGCAGAGAGGAGGAAGGGAAATGAACAGGGTCAGTGAGTAAGAAAGCACAGCTAAGAGCGTAAGCAGAATGAGGGCACTTGCTAGATTTGGCGATGGGAGGGTAGGCAGAGACTGAGAGAGTAGAACACTGAGGTAAGAAATAACTTGGTAAGGAGAAGGGAACTGACTGTAAACACAGGCTGAGGGCTCATTCAGGAGCATCCAAGGGACCAAGCAGATAGTCTTCCTTTACTTGTTGCTCTATTTGAAGATAGGAGGATTATGGAAGAAGGAAGTTGGTGATGAAGATGAGGTTTGGGGATGAAGTTGGTAAAGAAGGCTTCAGCAGCAAAGGGACATGAGTGATTGAAAGGGAGAGAAGCTAGCACTGCATGTGGGAAGAGTCAGACGGGTACATTCAGAGGCCACCGATAGCTCTACTCATCGCCTTTTATGTTTCGTGCTAGTGGCGCTAGGATTGACCTATGTGGGAAATGTCAAGAAATACAGTGTGAGTGAGATGTGGAGCTATGGAGGAAATATCTGGAAAAGTGTTCACATACATGGGTGAGGAAATACGGTAACTGATATTATGGTAACAGGAAAAATAACAACTGGTACCCCAGTATCAATAAAGGTGGGGAGCCACAAATATCACAACAATCAAAGAAGTATGTGCAGTGTGGATCAATAGCAGATGCTTCTACAGGGAAAACTGAACCAAGTATGCACTGTATAGTACCCATTGGCATGAAAGCAGGAATCATATNTATGGAGGAAATATCTGGAAAAGTGTTCACATACATGGGTGAGGAAATACGGTAACTGATATTATGGTAACAGGAAAAATAACAACTGGTACCCCAGTATCAATAAAGGTGGGGAGCCACAAATATCACAACAATCAAAGAAGTATGTGCAGTGTGGATCAATAGCAGATGCTTCTACAGGGAAAACTGAACCAAGTATGCACTGTATAGTACCCATTGGCATGAAAGCAGGAATCATATGAATAAGAACAATAAAGAAAACATTAGTTTATATTCTTTCCACTTCAGACACTGAGGCAATTGGTTTGCCTCTGTTGCTGTTTTATTTGTTGTACTGGGCTTCATATATGCTAGGTGAGCATTAAATCACTGAGTCATATACATATCTCAGAAAACAGTTTCATATCTCTAACTTTCTCAGAAATGGCATGAGTGGTTATTTTTGTTATTACTTCTAGTGTACAATAAAGAAACACGAGCATTAATTTAGCTACTTGCCTAAAGTCATCTGTTTGGGGAGCCAATTTGTTGGTGGAGGCTGCTCATTTGTTCCCAGCCACTTAGATGTGAAATAATCACTCAGAAATCATATTATTTGCTATACTGTTTGGCCAATAGCTTAAGCGCATTTCTGCCTTACTCTTATATCCTAAATTAATACATCTCCATTAATCTGTGTATCACCACTTGGCTGTGGCTTACCCAGTGAAGTTCTGTCCCCTGTGTCCGTCAGCAGTTCTACATGGTGTCTCCCTGAATCTGCCTACTCTCTCTCTATATATATACATCACTTCCACCCTGGCTATATTCTGTTAAGCCACTGGCTGAAAGCAACCAATGGCAATAAAACATATTCACAGAATTTGTCACCTCCCACATCAGTCATCACGCTAGCCAAAGTCAGAAACAGATTTAGACCCTAACTTTCTTGATTTTTCAATACTGTACTTTTACACATGTGTTCCTGATGTAGGGAAACAGTTAACTCAACTTGCTATAAAATCTTTGATAAAACAATTTATAGTACTTCAGTTAGATTTATTTCTAAATAAAGGGATATTATTCATTGATCTATTCATTCTACAATTTTTGTTATTGTTGCAGTTTTGGTTGTTTATTTCTTCATTTATTTTTGAGACGGAGTTTCACTGTATAGACCTGACTGGCCTGTAACTTGCTATGTATAGCAGAATGGCCTTGAACTCACAGAGCTCTACCTGCCTCTGCTTCCTAAATGATAGGAAAATAGATATACTATCATGCCTGGCTCTACACATTTAAAATAAAGAAATCTGCAATGAGTCCTGCAAGTGAACAAGTATTCCCTTGTGAGGAACACTGATTCCTCCCTAACGGGTCTTCCAGCCTCAGAACAAATGGATGCCTAGATAAAATGCCCATGAGTCTGCTGGAATAGCAGTGAGAAAAACTGTGTAGGTCACTGATGGATACCTATCCCTGGACTCTGACTAAGAAACATATCAAAGATGAAATAGCCAATTCAAAGTTCCTCCAGCTTTGTCCTGGGAAGTAAATGTTCTTTGGGGTGGAAGAAAATGGCAGATGGGGGTAGCTTCCCAGACAAATTATGGAAAGCTCTAGTATGTAGAGCTACCCAGAAGCTAAAGGGCTAGAGTGATTTCCTAAGCATAAAAAAATTCTTCCTGATTTCTCATGTGGAGTCACACCAGGACATAACTATTTGGCTGTCATTTTGTTTAAAGCAACTATTTTCTTAAAACCTAGCTTCAAATTAGAAATCCACAAACTTGTCGTATGGATATTGTGTTTAATTGTCCTATGACGTTAAAATGAAAGAATATTGATGACATCTTTATAAATTACCCTTTCACACCTATACCTAAGTGACTTATAAGTCACACTGAATCTGAATGTAGAGGTAAGGATATAGATTTTGTTGGCAGAGCCCCACTGAGTACAATGAGAGCAATGAAGCCTCTAAGCACGATGTGTGCACAATCACATGAAGTCATGGAGGTGCACTGTGCATGCTACTTTAGGACAGGAGTGCATGGGTCATAGCTGAGAGGTCATTGTCCTCTACTCTAGGATCAGGTAGGTTCCATCATAAGTGACAATGTTAAAGTGTAAGACAGCAGATGTGCACCCTCTTGATGGCAACTTACTTGGATTTCTAAAGTCCACCTGCTTAACCCCAAATAGTCAGAGCTATAACTTCAGGATGCTTCTCATCTTAGCACCTAGAAAAGCACTGCTACAGGTGGCCCAGGGAATGCAAATCAGCCTCTACAGGCTGGAGGACTAGGTGAGTTATCTCAGCAGGCAGCTCTGAAGAAGTCACTGAGGGCCTGAGGGCCAGGTTACTGCTCACAGAGCCTAAGGGCCTGCTTCACTTCTCAGCTGGCATGTGGGCCAGGAAAGTAGGGAATCTGGTCAGGCCAGCGGTGAGGAACACCAAGCAGGAGCAGAGTCATGTTATTCCTATTCTCCTTTCCATTCCGGGGGCCGAGGCCTCATTAAAGGCTGCTTCTCCTCACCCTTAGAGACAGGGCCAGACAACAAGGAATGTCTGTCTTCGGTTGGCAGGATGACGCTCCTCAGAGGCCACTCACACCCCTTTTCTCAAAAGGCCAGAATGGAAGGCAGACAGAAAGAAGGAAGGGAGAAAGAAGCAAAAAGGATGGAGGGACATGAGGAAGAATGTGGCTGGTGGCTTAAATGTACCACTGTTTCAGCTCCAAGCTCAGTAGCCAAGAGCACATGTGAAACGGTGAGCAAATCAAAAGGTCAGAGTGTCCAGGGATCTAATTATCTTCAGCCTGGTGGCAGGAAGGCCCAATTAGCTCTCATTAGCTGAATGTGGGCTGCTCCAGCCCCTGCAGCTCCAGCTCAGTTTCTGTTCCTGGCTATGAACACAGACTCAGTTCTCAATACTTGCTAAGTGGACCAAAGAAATAAAAGACTGGGGCCCAAAGGTAATGAACTATTTTTCTAATAGTCTTATTTTTCTTCAGAATAAAATGTTTTGACCATACATATATTCCATGAATAACTCCGCTCTGTGCCCCATTTCCCTCAGATGCTTTAAGACACATTGCGCGTGCCCTGGAATTCCAATGGTCTGCAGCTGAGTAAGATACTGCACCTTAGCATCTCCTGCTTGAATTGCACTAAACACAAGTACTGTGACTTAGCTGAGTGCCACTGTGTGTCACCTTTACAGATTGTGATCGCTGTGCCATCAGCCTGAGCGAGACAAACCAATGATTATATTGTCACAAAGGGACAAGTGGGACCGTTGTCAGATTCACACTTATGGTGCTGAGAATTTTGGCATCATGCTTTGAAATCAGCATCACTTTCCCTCCTTCATGCAATCTTATTCTCCTGCATCTGTCATCCAGCTGGATCCCCAGAAAGGATCAAGTGTTCCTTATCCCCAGTACCTCGCTTAGGTGGGGACCAGCTCATTTCCATTGAGCCGTTTCAGGTTTGAGGGTAAGAATTTATTCAAGTCGAACCCAGGGGATATCTGGCTCCAAGATATGTCTGTGCTCATTAACAAATAAGTCTCTAGAATTAACCAACTAAATCAAACTTCCTAAAACTAGAAAATGAAAGCAACCATTTCGATTCCGTTTCCCAGAAATTCCTATGTGAACATGTATATGTACACATGAACGAATGACTGAGCCAAAAATATCTGGCCTCCCAGAGTCACAAGAGAAATTTGTAAACAGAAAGACATAGATTCCAGGACAAAGCCCTGAAATCTGGCCTTGGCTGGGAAACTTACAAACCTGACTGGATAACAGAGTTCCTGTCGCATGCAAACCTGATCGGGTTACTGATGGATGGAGCCTTCCCCTAAGCCAGCAGATCAGTGGAGAAGTCTGGATAGCTGAAGAGCATCATACAAAAGCCGACAAAGAGAGCTGGTAAGAGGAGGAAACAGGCTAAGAGGGGACCATGGAAAGGAGGGTAAGGGAAGACGCAGAAGACAAAATGCTTAGTCTGCGGATCAAAACTGCTACAGTTTCTGCGAGTTGCTATTGAGCTGTGCCCACAGCAGTAAGACTCATGGCTACTTATCTCCCTAATGATTGAATGTCCAATGACCAATTGCTGGTGCTCTGAGAGTTTCGTCTACCCTGTCCATATAAGAACACAGGAAGCAAGCACGTAGCAGGGTTTCATTCCCCCATCCCCAACTACACTCACTATAGGGACTTCAAAAGGAATTTCTGGAACTGTTAGAGATTGAACAGAGGAAGCCGAAATCATATACTATTGTTAGTCAGCATACTTTCTTTTTACATAGTAACCCATTGAAATTGTAGTGGGCCCCACAGCATATATTAAAGTTCAGGGATCTTTCAACTTTCTATTTTATTATCCTTAGTAGTCTTACTTTCACAGTGGTTTCCTTTCCTTGCCAATGCATTCCTTACCAAAGGAAAAAAGAAAGGAAGAATGAGGTGTCAGGAATAAAAGTACCAGACCGACTCTTCTTCCCACAGCAGCCATCAGCAGCCAGTAGCTCATCAATAGTAGTTGAGGCCTTAGTTGACTGCCCCATTCACATGGAATGTTGACTCGCTTCATCTTGGTCAGGTCCTGTTCTGGCACACATAAGTGCTGCAAGTTCAAGTAAGCAACAGCTCTGACTTGAGCAGGACTCAGTGTTTCACAGCAGTCTTTTCTGGCCTCTGCCTCACACAACCTCTCTGACCCCTCTTAAATGATCTTCCCTGAGCTTTGGGGTAAGGGACAATGACACGGATGTCCCATTTAGAGTTGTGTACTCCGCAGACACTCTGCATCTTCATTGTTTATGAATCATTATACCAACTTTCACCCATTGGGAACAGAAGATTTTCTGATGAGGTATATTAACAAGTATTTAGAGATCAATTTGATATTATGGTAAGTTAGCAAAGAAATACTAATAGCTCTTCCCCTTGCAACAATTTTGTGCCTACATATGAATTTTGAGATACATTTTCAATGTGTGTGCAGAATGACTTTGGGATTTTTGTTGGGACTCTATTGAATCTGTAGATGGATTCTGGTAGGAGGAACATTTTTACAATATTGTTTCATATAAACCAGGAGCATGGGATAATTTTTCATCTTCTAATGTCTTCTTCAATTTATTTCTTTAATGTCTAAAAATTTTCAATGTAAAAGGTTTTAATTTTCTTGGTTAGCTTTTTTCCAGTTATATCCATTTTTGTTGGTACTGTGAACATGATTGTTTCACTGGTTTCTTTTTCAGTAGCTTTGTTATTGGTATATAGCTATTTTTATGTGTTAATTATGTGATTGTCACTTTGTTGAAGGTGTTTATCAGTTGAAATTTGACACTGGCTGCTCTTGTAGAAGATCTGGATTCAATTTCCAGCATCCACATGGGACATTCCAACCATAGGTTTCTCCAGTTCAAGGGATCTGATACGTATTTTGGCCTCCATGGGTACCACATATCAAGATGATATACAGATATGTATGCAAGCAAAATACCTCCAAACAGAAAATAATAAAACAAAAGAAATGAAAGAACTATACTGTTAAGTGAAAGCAGTCACTATGAATAGACTTCATCTGTACTAGTTCAACTAGGACTTGCAGAAAGAAGAAAGGTTAAAGAGACAATAAGAAAAATAGTGGATGAAGTGATTAGGGTGTAGGATCTGGGAAGAAAGGTGAAACACAGAGGGTTTAGTTCAGAGAAATAGTTCTGCATAATACTGCAGTAGTATGCACATTGCATGTACCATAGAAATGCAAACACAAGGTTTGTTGTGGTGGCACACACCTTTAATCCCAGCACCAGAAAAGCAGAGGCAGGTGGATCTCTGTGAGTTTGAGTCTAGCCTGGTCTACAAAGCAAGTTCAAGGACAACTAATACCCTAATGTAAAGTACAGAATGGGTTTTAGTAAATTATGATGCCCAGATAACAGTGTATCAATTATAAAACATGATAATAACAGGAAAAACTAGAGAAGGAGCCATGTGGAAACTCTACATATCCTGCTGATTGGTTTTTATGAAAACTTAAACTTCCCTGAAATAATTCTTCCTAACAGTCTTCTGCCTCGCTTTATCGTGGAAAGAAAAAAATCATTTCAGATACTAGTCAAGGGCCTCCCGGAGAAGAGGATCTTTCAAGCTAGAGGCAAGATCCGTCTTGAGAATTTGTCACAGGATGAGGGAGAGATAGAGGGGCTGTGATGAGAAGGTTCTATAAGTTCCATCCTAAACAGAGAGAAGCACAGCCTCTGCTTTGGAGGTGGTCTGACTAATATGTGACTAAGAACATTCAAGGAGACGTGATCATATATAGCTAAGACCTCATTGTCTATGCAAAGAAGCAGCACTCACCTTGGGGAATGCAGCATTTTGAGAGCTGGGTGACTCATGCTCCCACCGCAGAGGCTGGAGATGACTGGGTTTTCAGGTCATCACACTGCACGTAGGCTGGCTTGCTCAAGAGTCCTCGCGAGGGATCCCACATACTTGAGGACAGAGGGAGGATTGCATGAGAAAGAACTGACTGATCAGAGCTGTGAGCATTCTGATCTAATAATCTTTTAATCTGGTATCTGAAGACATGCCAAAAATATGTTCTGGTGCCATTTTGTTCTCTAGAGCTCGTCTCTAGATTTGTATTAAGAAAGGATACCCAGTAACACTGCTGGAAACGAAACACTTAACATGCCTCTTATCCCATAAAGGAGCATCACAGTTTCCTCAGTAGAGAAAGGGAGACCACAGCTTACAGAGGTGAGGCAGCCCTGCCTTGCAGCACCCAGCCAGAGCATACTGCGATTAAGAGCTGGACTACTGAATCATATAAGTTTATTGCTTCCCACGTTAGTCATGTAGGAAGGCCAGAGATGCTAGAGACCTCTTGGGTGTTTTTAGTGTTCTATAGAACCAAGAACCAGCATTTTCTTTCTTTTTTTAAAAATTTCTTTTTATTTATTATTTGTGTCTTTCACAGCATGCCTCCTGATCCTGTCTCCTTCCCCTATCACCCCAAAATAAAACAAAATAAAATTTAAGAGAAAAAAAGCAAGGAGGAAGAAGGGGAAATTTTTGTCATGGAAATTCCAGTGTGACACAGTGAGTCACATAGTAAAACACTTTACCCATACATTTTTACATTCGGGCATCCTTGACGAAGAATCATTGGTCTGGATTAAGGTTCCTGGTCTCTGATGCTACACCATCAATGTTGGACCATCACTAAGACTCTTCCTGGACATCCCATTACTGCCCTGTGTGCTAGAGATCCTGCAGTCCTAGGTCTGCAGGACTGACCGCCCCATCCCCACCCTGTGTTCCAGCAGATCACAGATGGGGTGAATCAACACACAAGCCTGGCTCTGGGCCTGGGTAGTGGCAGGGTTGGTCAGCCCACGGACTCTCCCGTCTTCACCTCCAGGGTGAGTTTTCCAGCATTGCCCAGGCTAGTCCACTCCTTGCAGTGATGAGCATGGGGCAGAGCCAGTTCTTCCGCTTTCACAGGCTTAGGGTCGGTTCTCCCACACCTGGATCCTCGGGGCCAGTTCAACTGTGTTACCCAGGTGAAGTATAGGAGCCACTCTCATGAATGCTACAGCTGATGAGGTGTAGGAACAGCTCTCCTGCTCTTTTCACTTCAGGGCTAACTCTTCCACCTGTCTCAGGCCACTGATGGGGAGGACCCACCCCCTGCCCCTGCTACCGCATGTCGGATGAGTAATGGGGACAGCTGTCCCATGCTTACAACATTGGAGCTGGCTCACCCACACTTCCGCCAACCAAGTCAGCTCTGCTGTGCTGCCCAGGCAATCTGCAGGGTCCACTGCAGCTGGTAAGGGGGAAGATCAGCTCCCTCACCCACCGTAGCTGGCAGGGTCAAGGGGGGTACCAGGAGTTTTAATGTCTTCACTTCCTGAAGTCTTTCTTTGATCATTAATCTATACTTCCCTTTTATTCCATGAAGTTTCTGTATTTCCAGAGTCTCAGTCTCAAAGTAATTGAGATGCTGTCCTTCTTTCAGCTGACTCTAAGTCTACTGGTGAAAGGTGGGTCCTTTTGCCCTGATGTTAGGGATGGAGGAAGTGAGGTCCAGAAGTTGGTGGCACAGTTACAGTATCTGCCTCTGTCTGTTACTCAGAGGGAGAGCACTGCTAGCATGTGCAAGTCGCTTGCTTTGATCACCAACACTGGAAAAAAGTAATTGCCCTGACCACTGTTGGAAGCTTCCTGACATTGTGCTGAGCATTGGTCTTGCGTGATCATTTAATTCTGAAAAACTTAGGAATATTTCTCAGTATTAATCTCAGCATACAAATAAAGAACATGTGGTTGTAAAGGGTTAATTGATTCTTTACAATGCAGAGGGCCAGGGGTCCACCCAGATGTCATCTGCACTCTGGACTTTTTGAGCCCCTACTTGTAGTACTGTTGTGATTATTCAGTTTAAGTAGATCAAAGAGGAATTTGAGCATCTTCCTATCACAGATTCTTTGCGGTCTTTGGATGACATGACAAAGCTAAGCATGCCCGTTGTTATGTCTGTTTTATCCAATTGTTTCTCTCATGAGAGCTTGATATTTTCCACAAGAGACGACTGGTTTATATTCCCAGGAGCCATGACTGAGGATGCTACTGCCCTGAATACCTTTGATTCTTTTTAACCACAAGTTGTAGGATGCATGAAATAGACAGACAAACTTCCTGACTAGCTAGCTGCCCCTTTCATTCCCATCATCCCCCTCACACCACAGAACATTCTACGCGTCCAGGAATTAGGAGCCCTTTAAAAGAATAGAGTGTAAGTTTCAACCCTAGTTGATGACAAACAGGAAAATCTTCCATGGGACTCTGGTCCTGAGATTTCTTAAGGCGTCGACATTAGACTAGGAGATAAAATGAGGCCAGGAGATTTGAGAGGGCCAGCCATAGAGCCTAGCCCACAGTTTTGAATTTCTCCCAGAATGTGTCAAATTTCAAAAGTGAATAAATGAGCTAACCATTGTTGCCAGTGATGTAGATATGACAGAGATTATGTGCTATTTTTCTGTAATATATTTTTAAATATAAAAAATTGAAGGCTGAATCATCAGCATCTAAGATGTCTGAATTAGTCTGAAGTCTTTGATATGAATGGATACTGAAGCACTAGGTAGTGGTGTATGTGTGTGTTAATGTGTGTGAGTGTGTGAGTGTGTGTATGTGTGAGTGTGTGTATGTGTGAGTCTGTATGAGTGTGTGGGTGTTTGTATGTGTGAGTCTGTATGAGTGTGTGAGTGTGTATGTGTGAGTGTGTGCATGTGTGAGTCTGTATGTGTGTGAGTGTGTGTATGTGTGTGAGTGCTTTAGTGTGTGTGAGAGAGTGTGTGAGTGTGTATATGTGTGAGTGTGTGAGTATGTGTGAATGTGAATGTGTGTGTGTGTGTGTGTGTATACTGTGTAAATAAGATCAGGATAAACAGAGGCATCATAACATCCTTCCTCATTGCACTTTTATATTATTGCCATTTCACTGCCTGGAAATCTTAGTGGTACCCAGACATCAATAAGACAAATGCAACCTTTACCCTAGCTACTCAGAGTTTCACAGAGCTTGGTGAAGGGAGAGCCCAATTTCTAGAAGCTCTTCGGTGCCCTTTGTAATGAATCATCAAACAAATACTAGAAATAGAGACAGAATCGCCAGCAGGGGTCTGGCAAGTGCTGCAAGGGAGAGGTTCAGCATAAGTGGTAGCCAGTGAGAAGACAGATACTGCATCCTATAACATGGACCATAGCTACACCATTTCTCTAGGGCCTGGACTGGTCGCAGAGGAGAAGCTTAATGAAGGATGGGAACACAGGGCAACGGCAAAACCGCAAAGCAAAATGAGGCTTTGCCGGTGAGGGTCTTGTGTGCTTTCTAGGTGGCCGGTCTGTGAAGTTGATTGTGGGGAGGAAGGAATAGTCACTTAAGTGGACTGTGCAGCAGATGTGGCTGGAGACACACACACAAACCTGCCTGCTGCCCTCATGAGGTTTTTAAACTCAGAACAAGTTTCCACATCAATATTGCAGTAAGCGTTTAGTTACCACTTCCCTTCCTAAATTTATAAATACCAGCATAATCTCAGTGCCGGGATCTATTGTGTCAGAGTCTTTGATAGCTTGGCAGAGTTTATTGGAAGGTTTGTGATGGCAACACACAGATGCCATTCTTTCAACTGTGACCTCTATTACCTTTTCAACTTTATTGATCATAACCTTACTTTTTTAAATTTTTAACGTGGTATATCATTCTCATGTCTTCAAAAAGCATTCATATATGGATTACATATCAAATTTACAAAATTGTTAATTGTATTCCAAATAAAGTTAAATTAATGTATAGCTATCCAAACACAGCTAATCCTAGATTTATGAGATGGTGCCAATTTTTTTTAATAGTTTGGCTTTTTTCTTTTGTTTTGCTTTATTTTGTTTTGTTTTGGTTGTTTATTTACTTTTTTTGTTTGCTGGTTTGTGTAATTTTGGCTTTCCTCGAATTTGCTTTGTAGACTAGGCTAGCATTGAATTCACATAGATGCATCTGCCTCTGCCTCTTGAATGCTGGGATTAAAGGCTTGTGCCACCAATACCCAGCCAGATGTTGCCATTTTAAATATTTCTCTCAGATCTGTTTCCTTGTTCTAAGAAATGATTGCAGATACTTGAAAACTCTCTTTCTTTCTTTCCTTTCCTCCCAAGAATTAACAGCAACCTTGTAATTGTTATAACTTTCCCATCAATAATTCTAATTTTAATACTTAAGGAAATACATATCATTTTCTTTTACTTTTTAATTTGCTATTATGTAGTATACTCAAAACCAGTATTTTTTATATTGTCAAGTGTTTTGAGAAATAACTAAATTAATACATTCATATATAGAATATTTATTTTAATTGGAATTTAATGAGCCCCTATGATAACAGAAGATGGATTGCATAGCCTCATGAATAGGACTGATAGCTTTCTGTTGTTTCTTATGTGCAATAAACTTGTGGCACATGAGTCTTTGTACACATGTGTACCTTTCTCAAGTTTAGGTTCCTGCATTATGGATGGACTATCTTCAAGTTGGGAGCATCAGGTCCAAAGGTTATGTGTAGCTGTAGAGTATTTAAATATTGTCTATAATCAGTGCATAAAAGATCACTAGTTCCATGTCCTCCCCAATACTTGTTATTAGATTTATTGATTACTTGTACTATTTTGTTGCTGTTTTTAATGTTTCATTAATTTCTGATGTAATTTATCTCTTCTCATCAAATGAATTTGTACTTGGTTTTCAAAACTCTTGAATTGCATCATTAAGTTATTTGTTTATGTTCTGAATTTTTAAAAAGTAGACAATTAGAGCTATAAATTTCCCCCTTAGGATCACTTTTAATGTATACCAATGTTTTGTTGTGTTATGTTTTCATTTTCTTCTAGGATGCTTATTAATTTTTATTTTTTAACCCATTTACCACTCAGTAATGTGTTGTTTAGTCTTCATTAGTTTGTCTAAGTAATAGAAATGATTTTAAGTTAATTTTAAGCTATATTGCATTGTGGTCAGATAGGATATATGGAATTATTTTAAATTTTCTATTTTTGTTGAGATATTTTTATGTATGTATCCAAGTATGTGATCGATTTTGAAGAAACTCTTAGGGTTCGTAACTAAAATATTCATTGATGTTTGGGTGAAAAAGTCTATAAATATTAGGCTCATATGATGTATGTTGTCGTATCTCTTGATTTATTTACTTTTGTCCAGACAATTTGTCTTTTAGAGAACATTTAGTACTGAGTTGGGGTTAATCTATGTCTTGAAATCTTGAGGTCTTTTTTATTGGGTGTACCAAGTTTGGGTACATATGTCTTTAGGATTGAAGTGTCTTCTTGGTCAGTTGTCCCTCTGTGCAGAAGGGCATGTTCCTCTTTGTCTCTTTTGATCTGACATCCTTCAGGCTCCATATGGAGCTCCATCCCAAGTTGCATTCATGCTACCTTGCAGAGTGGCCTCTTGTCGTAATGCCATGTACATTCCTGTAGTGAGATTTCATTTGTATTTCCTGGAGATCAGAGAGTAAAATAGTTACCTGATCAGCCTTACAGACCAGGCAGTGATGACATACCCCCTTAGCCCAGTAGTCAGACTAGCTGTCATTGGAACTGGGTAGTAGTGATGCATGCCTATAATCCCAGCGCTAGAAAGGAATATAAGATGGGAGGAGACATCCCTCAGATACAGTCTCATACTGAGGATTCCTGGAGGAAGGATCGCCATTTCATACCAAAGTAGAGGTAAGAGTCAGTGGATAGCTGTTTTGCTTTTCTGAACTTCAGGTTGAACCCCAATATCTGTCCCTAGGTTTTTATTAATCATGCTATACCTTCCAGCCAAGGGGAAAGAGAACTTGATACCCCACACACTGGGTACCAAATGACAGTATTCCATACCAAAATTACATGACACACATCTTTTCATCTCATATAGAGGTTTTCTTTTTTATTTTCTACCTTTTTAAAAACTAAATTTGCTTATTTATGTTCTTTACATCCCTGATGCAGCCCCTTCCATTCCTCCCATTCTCCTCCTGTTTCCACCTTCCAATCTACTCCTTCTCTGCCTCTGCCCAAGAAAGGGCAGATCTCCCATGAGTATCAACAAACATGTGATACCAAGTTACAGTAAGACCAAGCACCTCCCCATGTACCAATGCTGAACAAGGTTGCCCAGCATGAGGAGTAAGATACCAAAAGCCTGTAAAAGTCAGAGATATCCTCTGTTCTCACCATCATTGAGTCCCACAAGAGAACCAAGACACACAACTGTAAAACATATTCAGAGGGCCCAGGTTAGTCCCACCCCATGCAGGTTTGCTGGTTGTCAATTCAGTCTCTGTGAGCCCCTATGAGCCCAGGTTAGTTGATTCTGTAATTTTTCTTCTGGAGTTCTTCTTAATGAGTTCAATAACTAAACTTCAGTTTTGGGGGTCAGGCAAGGGATATTCAAGTCATGAGGCCAAAATCAGGATAAGACTTATGCAACAATTAAAGTAATAACTATCATGGCCAATATTTTGATTTCTAAATGGAATTTATTGATAAATTTTTATATACTCACTATGAATTGATAATGGGTTAATTTGTGTTTCCTAAGTACTCTGCCTTTTAATTTTTGTTTATATCTCTTGACATCATTATTCTCAAAACATATGTTCAATTTCTGTTTTTACATGCTTAACTTAAAATTTAAAAAGTGTCCTTAATATAGAAAATCAATATTTCTGTTCATGTCTCTAAAACTAAAGGGAAATTAAAGTTTCTAAGTGTACAGAGCAGCCATCCTCCTCCACATGTTCCTTCCTAGCGTTTCAGTTGCTCCTTGCTTTGAAGTATCTTCTGAGATGCGTCAAAGAGCTTCACCATTAATGTTTTTAGATTTTCTTACCATTTCATCAACCTCTACTCTGTTCTTATTATTTCTTCTTCCTCTAGATTTCAGGGATGATGCTCTGCTCAGCTACATTGTCAGTAATTCTTTTTTTTATTGATTTTATTGAGCTACACATTTTTCTCTGCTCCCCTTCCTGTCTCTCCCCTCCCCTTCAGTCCTCTCCCAAGGTCCCAATGCTCCCAATTTACTGAAGAGATATTGTCTTTTTCTACTTCCCATGTAGATTAGATCCACGTATGTCTCCCTTAAGGTCCCCATTGCTGTCTAAGTTCTCTGGGATTGTGATTTGTAGGCTGGTTTTCTTTGCTTTATGTTTAAAAAACACTTAGTGAGTACATGTGATAATTGCCTTTCTGGGTCGGGTTACCTCACTCAAAGTGATGTTTTCTAGCTCCATTCATTTGCCTGCAAATTTCAAGATAACATTTTTTCTGCTGTGTAGTATTCCATTGTGTAAATATACCACATTTTTCTTATTTGTTCTTCAGTCGAGGTTGTTTCCAGGTTCTGGCTATGACAAACAATGCTGCTATGAACATAGTTGAGTATATGCCCTTATGGTACAATTAAGCATCCTTTGGATATATACCCAAAAGTGGTATTATTGGGTCTTGAGGAAGATTGTTTCCTAATTTTCTGAGAAATTGCCACACAGTTATCCAAAGGGGTTGTACCAGCTTTCACTTTCACCAGCAAGCAGAAGTGTTCCCTTTTCCCCATAACCTCTCCGGCATAAGTTGTCATTAGTGTTTTTGATCTTGGCCATTCTTACTGGTATAAGATGGAATCTCAGAGTTGCTTCTATTTGCATTTCTCTGATGACTCAGGATGTTGAGCATTTCCTTAAGTGTCTTTCAGCCACTTTATATTCCTCTGTTGAGAGTTCTCAGTTTAGGTCTGTACTCCATTTTTAAAATTGGATTATTTGTAGTTTTGATGACCAATTTCTTGAGTTCTTTGTATATTTTTGAGATCAGCCTTCTGTTTCTATGTGGGGTTAGTGAAGATCTTTTCTCATTCTGTAGGCTGCCATTTCTCTTGTTGACAATGTCCTTTGAATATCTCAGAGTAACTCTATCCAAACAGTGGAAGGCTTGTATGACAAGAAGTTTATATCTTTGAAGAAAGAAATTGAAGAAGACACCAGAAAGTGGAAAGATCTCCCATGCTCTTGGGTAGGTAGAATTAATATAGTAAAAATGGCAATCTTACCAAAAGCAATCTACAGATTCAATGCAATGCCTATCAAAATCCCAGAAAAATTCTTTACAGACCTCAAAAGAACAATACTCAACTAAAAAAACAAGGATAGCCAAAATAATCCTGTGCAATAAAGGAACTTCTGAAGGCATCACAATCCCTGACTTCAAACTCTGCTACAGAGCTACAGTACTGAAAACAGCCTGGTATTGCTATAAAAACAGACAGGAGGACCAATGGAACTGAATAGAAGACCNCAATCTTACCAAAAGCAATCTACAGATTCAATGCAATGCCTATCAAAATCCCAGAAAAATTCTTTACAGACCTCAAAAGAACAATACTCAACTAAAAAAACAAGGATAGCCAAAATAATCCTGTGCAATAAAGGAACTTCTGAAGGCATCACAATCCCTGACTTCAAACTCTGCTACAGAGCTACAGTACTGAAAACAGCCTGGTATTGCTATAAAAACAGACAGGAGGACCAATGGAACTGAATAGAAGACCAAGATATTAATCTACACACCTGTGAACACCTGATTTTTGACAAAGAAGCAAAAAATATCAAATTGAAAAAAGAAGCATATATAACAAGTGGTTCTGGCATAACTGGATATCAACATGTAGAAGAATAAAAATAGTTCCATATCTGTAACCATGCACAAAACTCAAGTCCAAATGGATTAAAGACCTCAACATAAAACCAGACACACTGACCCTCATAGAAGAGAAAGTGAGAAGTACACGTGAACACATTGGCAATGGAGATCACTTCCTTAATATAACCCGAGTAGCACAGACACTGAAACAATTAATAAATGGAACCTCCTGGAACTAAAATGTTTCTGTAAAGCAAAGAACATGGTCAACAAGAGAAAACAGCAGCCTACGGTAATTCTTTCAACAAACATCTTTACAGAAAAATAAAACAAAACAAATTCACTTCCCGCACTTGTTAAAGGAATGTGCCTTTTCTCCATAGCCAAAGTTTAACCAATTTTTTCACTGAAGTTGTTTTCATGATGAAGGTAATCAACACTTCGCCACTGTTATTCCGGCGCTGTCACGTCTTACACCAGGTAATCAGGTCATTGTCAGAATAATCTCCACTCTTTGGGTTAAAATAGCCTTCCTCGTTGTAGTGTCTCCCCCATTTGCTGTGCTCATATTGCTATTGCCATGCATATAGGCAAGGACTTTATTTTAAATAGTCTAACTTAGGATCCTTTGGCCTTCCCCCAGCTGGGAATTAATTAAGTATATCTGAATAATTTTCTGTTGCTATCTTTATGAATATTGGCTCCTTCCACCATACTTTTGTGTTTCTCTTGTAAACCATCTTATAATTTTTCACATCAGACTTTTTTCTGAGTAGTTTTTTTTTTACATAGAAACTAGCACACTATGGGTTGGACATTGTGGGGCACACTTGGAATCTTAGCAATGCAGCGCTGAGGCAGGAGGACTGCAAGTTCAATAACAACTTGGACTATATAACAAAACTCTGTCTCTAAAAAACAGAAATAAAGATAAAGCATAATTGGTGCTTTTAGGTTTTCAATTGTTTTTTTGGTTGTCGTTTTTTGTTTTTGTTTTTTGTTGTTGTTGTTTTACACTTTCAGGGGCCTGCCACCCAACTCCCAAATAAATACACAGAGACATATTCTTACTTATGAATACCTAGCCTTAGCTTGATTTATTTTAGCCATCTTTTCTAACTTAAATCATCCCATTTTTCTTTGGCTTTTCACCCATCTTTCTTTGATTTATCCTTCTTTCTTACTTACTCCGTGGCTGGCTGTGTAGCTGGGTGCCTGGCCCTTGGTGTCCTCTTTTACTCGCTGCTCCCTCTTCTCTCAAGCCTAGGTTTTGTCTCCTATTTATTCTCTCTGCCTGCCAGCCCCACCTATCTCTTCTCTGCCTTGCTTTTGAACATTCATTTCTTTATTAGAACTATTAGGTATCATGGGCAGGCAAAGTAACCGAGCTTTACAGAGTTGAATAAATGCACCATAAAAGAATGCAACACATCTTTGGATCATTAATCAAATATTCCATAGTATGAATGAATGTAACACATCTTAAGCTAATATTCCACAACAATAACGGTTGACTAAAGTGTAGAAAGGAGGGGGACAAAGGAGAAAAAAATGAAAAGGAAAGGAAAAGAAAGAGAAGAGAAATACTCAGTAACTCATTGTCTGATTCTACATAGAACGCCACCCTCAACTGCAAATTTACACAGTTGTTGCATTAGCCATGGCATGATTCTTTAACATGAGCATTAGAAAGGGAAACAAACATTTGTAGTGGTGTTTTGTTTGTGTTTTAACAAAGCTTGCCTGAGAGATCAGAGAAACAGTGCAGGCAGCCACTAGAGAGACGTTTTACCTCTACCGCATACTCAGACCAAATGGGCGGTCCTGTCCTCAGACTGCATCCTCTGACTGCAACTGCATCCTCCAAACCTCAGAATGCAGTGAACCCCTGTCTCCTCCTGCCTTATATTCCTCTCTCTGCCCAACCATATCACTCCTGTCTCTACCTCCCTAGAGCTGGAATTAAAGGCATGGGATCCAAAGCACTGGGATCACCTTTGTGTGAGCTCCGTTTCTCTTATAGATTTGATCATTTTTGTGTAGCTCAAGGTAGTCTTGAATTAACAGGGAATCTATCTGTCTAACTCTGTCTCCCAAGATCTGGGATTAATGGTGTGTGCCACCACTGCCCGGTCTCTAGGGGCTTAGCTCTGCACTCTGATCTCCAGGCAAGCTTTATTTGTTAAAACACAAGCAAAATATCACTACAATTTTCACATGTGAGTCTGGAAATCCCTATCAGTTTGGATTCTGAAAAATGTCAAGGGTTTCATCTGCCTGAGACCAGAGCTCTTGCTGCTTCTGAGTCAACATTCTGTTCCATCTAGTAACAAAATTTCCCTTGTCACACCACTGTGCATGATAGGTTAAGTTTCTAAGTTCTCATGGAAACTGTTTTTCATTTGTTTGTTGGTTGGTTGGCTTATCTGAGGAAGTCTTTCTGCTTTTTCTGAGACTTGGGGAAATCAGTCTCACAACATGCCATGTCTTCTCACATAGCAGCTGACCTTACCAGGGTGAAACATCTGTTTCAGAGAGGCATGTCTCACTGAAACCAAAGTACAAACTTTGTCCGTATGCAAGCATTTGCCCTTCAGCCTATGTATTCTAGGGCATCTATCTAAATCTGAGCTGCTCATTGCTATAAAATGCTTCTGTACTAGCACTCAGCAGAACTCATTCTTCATTTGGGTAACCTGGGGTTCCTTTAATTTTCTCTTTGGATGTGTTTGGCAATTGCTTTGTTGTTATAACTTGGTGTTTTGTGGCAAGAGGTGAATCTGTAACCATTCCTCTGTGCTATTTGAAGCCTGAGCTTCATTTCCTTTGTAGGAAATTGCCACCTGGGGGGGAGGGCTAATCTGTAATTGCTTTTATGAATGTTTATTAAAACATTGAATTTCCTTAATGAATAGAAGGCCCAAATACATCTATGAATAAGCTGAATGACATATATACCTTCATGTAAGAAAAGTAATTTCTGTTCCAGCAGCCAGTATTTATCTTTTATGTCTTAGACTGTGGCTCTGTTATTTTTAATCTGTGGTTTCAATAATGAAACTTTTCAGAATTAACATATGGAACTGCATTTTTGCTAAACTATTTACTTCTCATTTCTTGCTTCCAGGTTTAGTTTAACATGATCCCTCCCTTTCGCTACCATGCTTTGTAGAAATGTGTTCTCTTGCAGAGCCAAGGAAATGTAAAACAAAAATGACACACACACACATGTCCCGAAAGTATCCATCTGTTCATTCACCCTTCTGGAATTTAGGAATTTTTTCATATACTAGAATGGAGACTTGTCCCCTTTAAGGCTTGTATATTTGATATTTATAAGACCTGTGAAATCTATAACAGCACAAGGAGGCTCCACAAAGTCAGATAGCATTTGTTACTTACAATGTGTTTGGTCCTCTAAATAATAGGGTGTTAGTTTCACTTTAAGAAAAAAGAATGAGAATGAAGTTTACGTGTACAGAGCTAGCAGAGTGGGACTATTTTACAGTAGTGAGTATTGAACACAGAAAAATGATGAGCGGCAGCCAGCTAGGAGCTGTATTTCACAGGGAAATAGCACATGTCTAAGTATAGACAGAGGGAGTCACTGCTCATTAAAGGCCATTTCTGAAATAATCCTTAGGATTGTTTATGAAGTTTATATATGTGTATATATATATATATTATATATACCATATACATACAGAGCACATATTATACCACACATATGTACCACATACAGAAACCACATTCAATGCATACAAATCACACATTTATCTCACAGATTCATCACACACATACAACATGCAAAGATCACACAAAACACTACATATATACACTACTCACATCTATCACAAATATATATACATACATATTTTAAATACAAATATATATCCATCACAAATGTATATATACACATACATACCACACATGTAACACATATACTACACATACCATGCATAAACATGCTATACATGTACCATACATATAAACCACAATACATACCATATATATACACAATACATCCATATCCTGTACACAAAAATAATGACAGCCTACATCCAGTATGCTTACCTGCTGCCTGTTCCATGTTTGAATGTAGATTAATATATTTTATTTTGTTAAGTAGATACATTAGCCTTTAAAATTATTTGCTGTATATTGATCCTTGATGAATTACTAGATAATAAAAGTTAAAATATGTAATAAATTTCAGGAAAATATCCCTGAATTTTTGAGAATGCTAAGGAGCAAAAGTTAAAATGTAGTGACTTCAATAACCAAAATGCTCCTTTATGAGGTTTTTGATTGGCAAGCCTCCTTTCTTAAGATATATTGTCTTAGTGTGCTTCTTGTTGCTATAATAGAATATTAACATGTATGCAGTTTATAAACGTCATTTTAGCTCACATTTTGGGCATCTCTACTAGGAAGTACAAAAGCATGATGTTTCTTGGTTTTTGGTGAAGACTTCATATGATGTCAAAATAGAACAGGTCATTTGACTTGCAAAGAATAAGGAAGCCATGTAAGCCATGGTAAGATCTAAATCTCTGATATTAACCTACAGAAGAAAGTGGGCCATTGCGACCTCAGTACCATTATCCAAGCCTTACCCACAGCACCTCTATGCTTGAAGTCAAAATTCTGATACATGATCTTTTGAGGGACACGTTCAAACATAGTATATGTTTCTGGGATATTTGGTTCAGGGAAACAATTTGTCACAGAAAAGATAGGAGATGTAAATGTGTACCTAATACTGAGGCTCAGTCCTTCCAGCTACCCTGGTCTCCAACAATCCTCTGATCTTTGCCTTCCACCATTGCAGAACCTGTCCTCTACCCTGATAGTCTCTATTGCTTTGTCTGTCAGTCAGAGGAGTACAGGACGCTACAACAGTGATGGATTGATGGCTGCGGAGGGCTGCTAGAAGAGAAACTTTCAGTGGCAAACCGTGTACAATAGGTACAAATACGTGAGTTGTTGGTGTTTGTTTATGAAAAGGTCTTATCTTATACCTGGATCAGAAATATAGGCTTATGGATGGTAACATGCCAGCGCCATAACTCCTCTTGGAAGGGGTACTCAGATCAGGAGTGCAGACTTTCTGTGCCATAACAAAATGGAAAGATTAAAGGGTATGGTGAATGGAAGGAAAATAGTAGAACCATAATAATTTTAGTCTAATACAAAACAACATAGCTGTGTGAGGTTGGGTTCTGGGATCTGCCTGACTGCCATGATTGGAATTTTCTTACTGATCATGTGCACAATTCCTGAGAATTCTGCTTGATAAAATGTGAGTCACCAGAAGGTCTGTCACATGGCTTTATCAATATTAAATTAACTAGTATACATAACACTCTTGCTACAATGCCAAGTAGGTAGTGAGTTACCCATAAATTTGGACTCAGGATCAGTACAATGGCAAGGGCTGCCCTTCTGTAGCCTCTGTCTGTTCCCAGCTCCTCCAAATTGGTTTGCCTCTGTGGCCTTACGTAATGGTGTCAGGAGACAATCTTATGGCTTCTTATCTAGAATCATAGCACATAATTCAAGAATATGGGGTTGTTTTGCTTAATGAAAACTCAACAGCCAGGTCATTCAGACATAGATAGTGCTCTATAGACTTAGGACAAAGAGAAACTGTATAGTCTGAGTTTCTCAGTTAGTCCACTCCAAAAATACACAAACAGGCTTTATTATTTGTATACTTTTGTGAAATGTCAAAGCCAAGGACCAGACATGATTGTTTATTCAAAGATACATAGCACACAGGAAAAAATAAGGACCTTAGGTTTTAACTAATTCCAAAAGGATTGCTTAATTTTTCAAATAAGATCAAAAGATAAGCCCTTCCCCTGTCTTGGTATGCAAAAAAAAACTAGTTTAGCTCTTCTGAGTATTGCATTGTCTAAGACATATTTAAATACTTACTTTTTCAGGAAATCTTAGGAAATAATAGGCATAAAATAGTAAGAGAAGATTAAGATAAAATCCATCTTAAGTTTGAAAAATGTTGTACTAAAAATAAGTTAAATTTATTTATTGCAGGCATTCTCAGATTCTTCCACATGATTAATGCATTAGTTATTCTCCTCTTTGCTGTGACAAAATACTTGACAAAGGCAACTTAATGAAGACAGGATTTAATTGGCTCCAAGTCTAAGGATATAGTCCATTGTCATGAGAATCATCATGGCAAGAGGAGGTTGTCGGCAGTCAGTGACATTGTCCCAGCAGTAAGGAAGTAGGACATGGAGATTGGTGTTCCACTTCACTCACTTCCTCCGTTTATATTTGGTCCAAGATGTTGTTGACTACAGTCAAAGTGGGCCATCCCTCTTCAGGGAATCATTTTAAGAGACATTTTCATGGCAACAGCAGAGGTATATTTTCATAGCCATCCTAAAATTAGTCTGGTTGCCAGAGAGTCACCATCACACTTCGACGGGACTCCACAGCTGTATTAGGAAAGGACACTGTATTTATAGAGTGAACATGACCCCCAGAGGTTTATTTTTCAGGTAAGAACTCATTCTCTTATTCATTAAAATTTGAAGGTTTTAATAGGAACACCTCTACAGTACTTAAATTCACAAATAAATTGGAACATTTGGAGATAAAACATGAAAGGAAAAAAGGTTTTGTAAGCGTGGTTGCTGGCAATAGCAGAGTTAATGGTACCACTCCATGTAGAAACCAGGTGACATGCTTCTTGGATCATATGAGTGTGATTTTTCTGTTATTAAGCATCCTACTTCTGTTCAAGTTCATAGAGGACCACAAAATGTTCTATTATAAAGCTGAGGCAAGTGTTACTCTTGAGAAACAATTGCTGAGAGAAAGCAGTTGCTGGAAGAAAAGATGTGAAAGTAAAAGTTTGTGTAAATAAAGAGCAGGTAGTAAATTGTCAGCAGTCAAATGTCATGATCATGGCAGGAACACAGGGGCAACTGAATTTGGGGTACTCATACTTACAATTTTTTAAAAAAGTCTTTTGTGTTTTTAAAATTAAAATGTAATTTCAAAATTCCCCCTTCCCTTTCCTCCCTCCAACACTTCCAATGTATACTTTGCCTATGTTCCCTCTCAAATTCATAGTCTATATTTTTCATCTCTCTCTCTCTCTCTCTCTCTCTCTCTCTCT
>LOEQ01003674.1:180738-221090 GCA_001685075.1 Bramus lutescens | reverse complement strand
ACACACACACACACACACACACACACATTCCTTAGAATGGTTATGGCTTTATGTTTATAGAAAGTTGTGAAAGCAATGTAGAGCTTTATGCCATGGATCCAGCTTCCACCATTACTCAGTCTTACATTGTACTTATTAGGTAAGATGAGGCCAGGAAAGCTCCACTTTTAATATTGTGGAGGTAAAGGGAAATCGAGTTGCGAAGTATCTGTTTATGACTACTTAGGACATCAGTCTGCATGAATTCACTTCTTTTCCCATTCCAGGGTAATCTCCAGGGTATCATACTGCATTCGGTCACTCGGTTTCTTATAAACCTATTGGAAGTGACACTTTCCCCAGTTTCTTTGCTTTTGATATTCATATCAGCCTTGAAGCATACTGAAATATTCTCTAACACTTTAGAAGACCCTCAGTTGGGATTTGTAGGATGTATTTTGCATGATTAGGCATTATGGATTTGAGGCGGAAAACCTCGAAGTAAGGTACAATTCTTGTCATGCTTTATTTTTGATACTATCAAGAAGATGGTGACAAAGAATGTTATTGTGTGTCTGCCAAATTAGTTTCTGATTTTGCTTTAAACACATATGTTCACACATGATCTATACAAGTGCACATGTCTACACAATACATTCAATTCATCTTCATCAAAAATATTTTTGAAATAAGTTCATGGGGTTATAAAGTAGAGGACAGATCCTGTATACTCTCACCAAGTTTCTCTTGTGGTTCTAACTTAAATAAAATACCTGGTATTAGCACAATTGCAATACTGTATATGTACTTATAACAATTGAATCATCTGCTTTCCAAGCCAGAACCTCCTTCTCAAGAGTCAGAATCAGAATTATCATTAAATAGCAATTGCCTCTCCTTGTGAGCTCAGGTTGGTGGATTTAGTCTAATTGTTCTTTTGCCTTTGAATTATTAATGGTTTGCCAACTTACAAACTGATATGGTTTATCTAATTTTGATTGATATATGCTACAGTTCTCTGCTGCTGTGTAATAAACCACCCCAACATGTAGTAACTTAAAACAGTAACATCTAGCTGTCTGGTTGCATGCACGCATAGCATTGGATGTACTATTAGAGCGTTTTAGAGACAGTCATTTCTGCTCTTCTTGACACTGCCAGCTGATTTGCTCACTGGCTGACAACATTGAGCCTAGATTGGGGAGTTTTGAGAGTAGGTAGTCTAGAGCTATCTAAAAGCCTCCCCCACATCGCATGGTTAGGCAAGGAGGCAGGGTTTCCAAGAGGTGTCTCCATTCTGCCATGTGATCTCTCCCAAGGTGCCCAGTAGAGCAGTTTGGTGAAAGGTAAAGTTGTTATATGCCTACCCAGAAATCTTAAGATGTGGAGAGAGGCTGCTGGAAACATCATGGGAAGGGAGAAGCTGTGTTCTCATTCCTACCCACTCAGAGGTCAGTCAGCAACATAACAGAGACAAGAGTTAGACTTTGCCTTTGGTAGAGAGTAGCAAAGCAGTAAAGGAGCATACAAGATAAGAAGTGTTTTGGGGAAATGTCAGAAAGATCAAGAAATAGTAAAAAACAGAAGAGGAAAACATAAAATTAATATATCATGCTTTTAAAGCATAACCAAAATGTGTCCTAACCAATAAATTATTAAATAGACTCTTGAAATTCTATCAGAATGCTTGCCTTCCTGAACAAATTCTTTCATTATACACACAAACACATCCACACATAGGGATACACAAATATACACACACCTGTGTGCACGAGCACACACACAGTTTTAACAACACACCGCTTTTCTATCCTAAGTTTCTATCCTCAGCCAAATTCTCCCCTCAGAAGTCCCACCTGATCACTGACAATCGATGAATCCAACATCAAGATACAACTGTACCTACATGGACCTGGCCAGGGGAGGGGAATTCAGATGAATTGTTTTGGGTTTGTCTAAGAATTGGATTATGGATCCCAAGAGAAAGATCAGAAATCACCAAACTTATTCCACATACTGCACTAAAAAGAACACATTACCACATGGGTGAGCTTAGTAATTAGTTTACCAAGCTACCCAGCACCATGTAAATGACCTGTGATAAATGACTGGGCAGCCAAAGGAATAGGAACCATACATTATTTCTGTAATTTAAAGTAAAATATCATTTGTGTTTATCATTGTTCTCTGAGAACTGGTGTGTAACAAAGCCTGCAAGAATATATGGAATCCTCTGCTTCTTTGACAACAGACAAATGAGTATTTTGATTCCCGAAGCTGACTTGCAGGTGAGGTCACTGTTGTGCTGAAGGTCATGTGATTTGTTCGCCAGAAGAGTGCAAGCACTCCTACCCTGAAAATACCTTAAAAGGTCAGAAGCTTTAGTTTTTCCTTTAAAACTTTCTGCATAGGTCTGGGGAGTTACAAGATATACTTTATCTTTATATACCTTTAGTATCTTTAGATCAGCCTTTATACCCATACAGTTTTTGATTTTACATTCTTCTTTTTCAAATCTTCTTTCAGTGTCTCTGGTGGAAAGATTACTGTAACCAAATATGTGAGCGTCAGTCTCCTCACCTAGTTCATCCCTGAGTCCTAGGGCCGCCCTGTCTAAAGAGAATTCAAGCAATCGCAGCATAAATGAGGCGTTTGGATATACTAACGTTTCTTCCAAGCCGAGATCATCTAATGAATTTACCATTAAAGGCCCCAGCTAGAGGACATTTCTCATTTTTGAGCACTTGCTATAAGCACTGCTAACAAGGCACAGTAGGAAACCTTGTCTCTTTGACAAGGACACATTTCTGTGCAGCAGGTATTGCTGGCATTTCACAGGCAACACCATCCGTGTTCCAGAGACCGAGGAACTAGGATCACATAGTTGAGTCCACTCACCACTGCCTTCAGCTACCATGTGCACTACAGGATAAGGAAGGAGAAGGCAGGCGGCAAGTCTGAGAGGCTGTGGGAAGAAGCCGGCAGAGTGAGAGCTAATCAAGTCTCAAGCCTCAAGAGGCGCATAAGTAAAGACTTAAAAGAGGGGAAAGTTAGCTGGAACTAATGAGGGAGGGTCCCTAGGTCCCGAAACAACACTGGTTCTGGGAAATTTCCACGTTTGCGAAGCTGGGGGATCATTATGTTTCCAGCTGAATGGCAAATGATTCCAGCTCTGTCTGTCTCCACTTGGCTCCCCCGGTTCCTGGTTGAGCAGGGGCTCTGCTCACAAAAGACACAAGTCTGGTATGGAAACCAAAGGAGAGAAGGGACAATGAAAAATACCGCCGACTTAGGAAGCTAGGTATAATTCAGGGAAACTACAGCTGCTCCCAGTAACTGCTGTAAAGACAGAAACTGGTTAAGGCATGCTGTGAGAGAACTGTTCTTACCAGTGCCTTTCGCAGCCTTCTGCTTCTATATACGGTGTAGCCTGGGCATTAGAGACTTATGAATTAATGTATGTGGTCAGCAGTAATTCTTATAACTGATGGGGAGTTATTTGGAAAGGCATTGCAACTGTTTACTGTCTTATGTCCTACAGGTTTACAAATCTCTAGCTTTGTTCATCTCTAATTTTACTTTATTAAATTATCTACAAGCTTCCTAAATGGTTGTTTTGGTTCAGCTCATGTTAAAAACTTGTTGCCAGTCTGTGTTGCTACTGGGAGGTAGCAAATGGGAATCTTTAAGAAGTGGCTTGTGGCCAGGCAAGTAGTGGTAGCACACGCCTTTAATCCCAGCACTTAGGAGGCAGAGGCAGGCAGATCTCTGTGAGTTCGAGGCCAGCTTGGTCCACAAAAGCTAGTTCAAGGACAGGTCCCAAAGCTACAGAGAAACCCTGTCTCGAAAAACCAAAAAAAAAAAAAACAAACAAACAAACAAAAAAAACCACAAGCAAACAAACAAAAACCCAAAAAGAAATGGCTTGTCCTGAAAGAAAATTAGGTAACTAGGGACACACCCTTGAGAGACATAGCCAGACCATATTTTCTCTTTTTTGGACTTTCTGACCCCTGTGAAGGGACCAGATCCTCCCTGTCACTCATTTCCATGTGATACACTGTCTCAGGCCCAAAGAAACACAGTCACCCAGTCCCAGACTGTTGCCTCTGAAACGTCAGAACCAAATAAACATCCTTTGAGATTGCCTTATCTCAGGTGTTTTTCCAAGGTGTTTCTCACAGTGCTCTTATGAATCATGCAGGAGGTATTTCTGAAGTCGTTTCTAATTTAGAAAGTCAGAAATGAGGTCTAAGTTTCTCTATTCTTCACCTCAGTTTTCAGACACCCCCTGCTGGGTGACCAGATTTTACCTGTGTTGTGTTTTAAGCTGGATATTGAACTCAGGGCTTTGTACAAACTAAGCAAGCATCTTACCTCCGAACTACACCCTGGTGCTACACTGAGCGAAACAAAACCACCCAGCACAAAGACAATGAGGATAGTTCCTTTTTCCCAAGCAAGCAGCCTTTACCCCCATCGCTGCCAGTCCCTTTGGCTACCACACTGCTTTTCTGTAAGTGTTAGGATGAGGCTTGGGCTAAGGATGGAGACGCAGATCCATGAGGCCACACAGAAATCAAGCTTGTGTCTCACTTTCTTCCCACTGTCTGTTCTGCCTTCTGTCCTCCCTCCCCGCCTACCTTGCCTGACCTATCTGCATGACTGGACTTCTTCCTCTCTGGAGGGAATTCCACTGAAGCAGCTGCTTCCTCCTCACACATCAGCTGGTGGCCCATGGAAATTTTGGAATGTAGAGCTCGGAGTCTCATGAGATGTCAGCCAGCCTTGCCTTCTGTCCTGGACAAGGGGATGTCTAAGCCATCCCATGGGGAACACGCCTGCTCTCCTCACCCAAATCGTCCTCTTTTCAATTTCTTTTTTTCTAACTGTGCGTGGTTTGTAACGTCAGCTGTGGGTCTGGTTAAAGTTCGAGACTCAGCCATAAAGACCATATTTGGATTCATTTGGTTCCAGGTCAAACATTCCAGTTTAACACATTTATCCCATGATTTCCTAATGCTATCAAATGACACATCATTTTATTTTTTTCCTTTGTTTTTCTCTTTCAACTAATTTATTTAATGGGTCCAAAATGGGTGATTAGACCATAAAAACATGTGGTATCCTAATTGGATTTTGAAAATGTGTAAACATGGCCCTTCGGTGGCTCTCTATTACCATCTGGACCAAATATAAACTTCTGACCATTGCCTCCAAACTGTCCTCCACTGTGCCCCACCCTAACCAGCCTCACGAGTTACTTCTGTCCTTTGTCCCGTACTGCTCTGCTCCAGTCAGGATTGGGACTTGGTTTTCAGGACCCTTCCCCTGATGTTTGCCCTGAGGCCTCCAAGTGAGGTGGCCTATACAAACTGTTTCCTGTGCTGTTCAGAACAGGTTTCCGGCCTCAGCAGCCAAATCTGTTCATCTAGGAATGTCTCTAACCTAACTCCTTTCAATCCACTGTGATCTGCACTTCACCTGAATGTCTGCCAGTTATTATGGTAAGGGTTTTTGTTTTGTTCATGAATATGTATGATCCCTTAAGTATGCTTCTTATGTGTTGGGTTCTAAACAAGTCGCTGGGGACCAATAGGAAGCAAGAAGTAAGAACACAATGTCCTTCATATCATAGAGTCGGCATTCAGGTTTAGGAAGAATTATAATGAGCTGAAAATGAACAAATGATAATTTCAGGTCGTGAGAAAGGACTGTCACAGGTCAGGCAGTGGGTTTATTGTTTTAATTTTATGATTATTTATTTACTGTGTGTGTGTATGCGTAGGCAAGTGTGTATGCCATGGGGCGTGTGTGTGTGTGTGTGTGTGTGTATGTGTGTGTGTGTGTGAGAGAGAGAGAGAGAGAGAGAGAGAGAGAGAAGAGATGGAGAAAAGACAACTTTGGGGGTTGTTTTTGTTCTTCTGCTGCATGGATTCTGAAGATGGAACTCAGCTCTCCAGACTTGGCAGCAGGTAGCTTCATCTACTGAACCATTTCATTAGCCCCACAAGTTTATTTTTTATCTGAACACTCTCCTTTGGAATGCTCTTTTAAAAACCTTCTATGATCTGAGAACATACTCATGGGAACCTTCCAATCTTCAGTTCACATTAGAAGACCAAACAAGCCGAGTTCTGTTATCCATAAGAGAATGGAGGAGTGCTGGTGGAAGCAGTGGTGATGGACCAGAAGGGTTAACGACCATCAGGGAAACAAAGGCAATGGGGAACTAAAGCTTTGCTTTTGCCTTAGATCTCCTAATCTGGCAGACATCAAAAGTGCCACCTTCATTTAGGGTGGGCATTCCCACTTCAAATAACCTAATCGAGAAAACGTCTTCAAGTAACTGATCAAGAAAATGTCTGACAACGTATCTCTTAATTGTATCCAGATTTAGGAAAGTTGACAAACAAGTTTAATTATTGAGGCATATTAAAGTTTGCATGTAAATAGAAACGGTTTTAAATGTTTCAAGAGATTCATTATGAGGCCAGGCATTCCTATAAATATTCCTGAGGAGATTAGTCATGGAGTCATTGACAATAAGGTGCCTTTCTGTATTTTCAAGGTAGCCCAGAGCTTCTCAAACTTTATTTGGATTTATCAGTGGTTCTTGCTAAAAATCAATATCCCAAGTTACCATGAAGTAATTTAGCAGTAGACTCCATAGTGAAACTCTAACACAACTTTTAGATGATCTCAGTCAAGACATTAGGATGGATGAATAGACAGAAGGAATATGAACACAAGATGAATGGACCTGATATAGGAGCTATAAGGTAGAAGCAGAATTCATAGAAGAGATTCTGGGTATGTAGCATAGGCTAGAGTACATATCTACACTACTCTATCTTTCCTATGGCCTATGTTCATGCCTGGGAAAGTAACCTCAATTGAGTCTCCTTCCTCAGACTTTCACAAAAAAAACTCTACTCTTTGAGCTGCAGATGAAAGAATGATTTTGCTGATGAACAATTAACACAGAGTGTGAAATGTAACTTTTTGTTTAGTTGTGGCCACTTACTGTTTAAATTACCTTTGTAAGGCCACATTTCCCTGGAAAGGTCATATAATAAATAGTGTATTCCACATCACTAGAAACAAAGATGCTCATATTCTAACAAGATCCATCAAGAACCAATAATCATGTGTTAGTTGTGACAACCACAGATATTATGACACAGAGCACAGAAAGTTAGCAGACTCATGACACCAGATACACTCAATTGGGCCTTCTCCAGGGTATGGAAGATGTGGAAGGGATTCTCAATAAGGCTCAATAAACAAAGAACAGTATATATCTACTTCCTAGAAAATGTGTCAGCCCCAGGAAAATCATCCACAGAAATGGGGGAAATCTACAATAAAGGGGAATGGTTACTTCCTTGAGAACTAGGACCCATCTGAACTTCAAAAGCTCATGAACTCAGATTTCTCAATAGAAGACATAGTACCAGAGTCTTTAGGGGGATTTGATGTGTGACCCTGAGTCACAGCACAAATATAAGGAAATAGACAGGTTGTAATCAACTTTTGTGCTAGAAATTTCTGAAGATGTGTTACTAAGAATTACAGAAATAATGGCAGAAAAAATCTGGAAATGGTAATTTGATAACCAACACATACAGTTAAATTCCACATTCACCTGACGTTAAAAGGAATTCCAAGTTTTTCACTGGTTCCACTTAAAGGGGCACTGGGGGCATGGAGTGTCTTTAGTTACTGTCTAGCGAGTTAAGACCTGAGATGCTCACCCACGGATGGAGGCAGACAAGGCTGTATCATGGAAGGTGGAGAACTCTCCAAGATACATATATAACACATGTGTGAAAACCAATAACATTAGACGGGAGCAGGAAAAGTCAGAGCAGTGCCCAGAGGCACTTTCCATCCACAGCAAAGCGGCAGCTTAAGGAAGGATTTCTCTGAGCCCTTGTCTCTCCTTTGGGCTCCTAGGAGGAGATGTGTTTAGGAAGGGGGAGGACAACATGGCTCCAGAGACAGATCTTGCCCCCACCTCTTTTCTAAGCAGCCCAAGTCACAGCGCTAGCTTTAAATTGGATATGCAATTAAGGGTTTAAATTAAGCCACACTAAGTTTTAATTACCAAATGTGACCAGGAAGTTATGGAATACACCCAAGATTTCGTTAAGGGAAAAGAAAACAGTGAATTCTGCATAGCACAATTCAGCACACTGATTTCTTAAAAAAAAAATACAGAACACCATGTCCATTTTCCTCAGATTTTAGTTGTAATTCCTTCAAAATTCCATTGTCATACAAGTTTTTACTTAAAGCGAATTCCATGCTGTCATGTTTAAATAATTCAGGACTATCAGTTCCCCCTTTCTGCCTTACTTTTTGCATATTTCTAGTGTTGCATAATAGTTTCACTCATTGATCACTGCACATTAAATCTTTCACCAAAAGTTCAAAGTCAAGTGTTTGGTCTTTTGCAAGAAAATCTATCTGGCATGGGAAATATGTCTCCAACGTGAGGAAATTAGAAATTTTGCAAAAGCATTGAATTCAGTTTTAAGGTGCTTTCCTATGGCATGCTGGCAGCAAGAGCCATCCTCTCTCTAAGAGAGAAGAACTTGATTGCTTCCATGCTGGATCTAAACCTATCTTTACTTTCACTTATACCTGGCAACTCTTGTATATTAAGTAACTTTGATCTGGGTTAAAAATGTCTTTTCTCAGTGCAAAATACTTTTGGCAAACCCCATTCCATAATGACAGTATAAGTGGATCAGACAGACTCATTCAGACTTACCAGTAATGTTGGTGACCTGGTAGAAAGTCCAATGCATAGTCTGAGAAATGAGAGCCACTCATTATTCTCATATAAGGGCTTTTATGCCAACCTTTATTTTATTGGCCACGAAGAAAAAAAGTGTGCTTTAAAATAAAATAGTATTTGTTTCTTCTCATTAGTTTTAAATTTAAATTATGAATCTCTAAGCTCATTCTTTCTTGACATTAGCAAAATGTACTTCATTCCCAGGAGTTCTCTTGGGGACCCTCTTCTCTAAGCTTATGGCTGCCACATAACTGACTAGCAAAGATATATGTTATAATAAAGGTCTTTGATTCCATAGGTAATTGTGTAACTTTCAGAAATCATTTCACAATCTTAAAGTAGTTATTCTTCAATAAGCCAACTATTCAGTCAATAAATGCCATTCTGTGTGATCATCAGGATGGCTGCCAAGTGAGGCGATCTTAAAAAGTGAGGGAGGAGTTAAAAGAAGAGGAGGGTGGATATCCAGGATGAAACCAAGTGTTTAACAGCAGCAGGCTTTCAGGCAGACTGGCCAGATTCCATGGAAGCCCTTTCATATCTGGAAGTCTTTATCATTATTTTAAGACTAGAAATCAATGACTACTATCCTCTTGAGAGTCTGAAACCCGAAACAAGCATATTTCTCTAAGCACCTTTGCAAATGTACTTAATTTTCCATGAGAACTCACTGTCCTGACCTGGCTCCTGGAATTCAAGGGAAGGGTGGAAAGTCGAATCCAATAAATGAGTAACTTTCAGGAACTTCAAATTTGATTATTTCTGAAGAAACTTCATTGTTAAAAAAAAGAAAAGGAAGAAATAAAGAAAGAAAAAGGCAAGGTAGTTTGCACTTAGATAAGTCTTTGAAAGAGGAGCCTGAGAGCATACAGCCCCTGCTCGCTGATGAGTCTCATTCTATATCTTGCTGGCTCAGAGCGCCTTTGTTTGGAATCTAGCCCCTGGTCGAGGGTCAGCTAACGAGAGAGGAACTGAGATTCAAATTCTTTAATTAGTTTCTCAGTGATTCTCTATGGTTGGCAATAAAAGAAATACTTTCTGGGAGATCAGGTTCTTGCCCTGAAAGTTTGGATGGGATAAAGTACTTGAAAGACCAAGATCATTTTCAGTCCATTGTTCTAGCCTGCCTCTAAACTGGGTGTTTGCTTGAAGGCTTTGGAGCCAAAATTTCATGCCATCCTCACAACCATGGTTCAGAGGCACCAGTGAGTACATCTCTATCAAACATGAATGCACAAAGGCCTGTCAACTTACCAACAATGCACAAACACAGTACATTCAAGGAGCCACTTGAAAGGCAAACAGGTTTTGTTTGCAAATGTTATGAATGAACGTTGTAATCGACTATACACATATCCTGGCATGTTCAGAGGTCAAGTCCTCCAAAATGCTTCCCTCAGAAGGAGGGAAGCTCACCAGCCATGCTGAAATGTTCTTAGAAGTCAGTATTGTGGATAGGGAGACCCTGCGCAAGCATCTCTGGATTGACCAGGCCCTTTTCTAGCAATAAGTCCTAGTCTCTAATGTCCACATTGGACCTTTAAAGGCTGACTATAGAGCCTAACACAAAGGCAGCATACAGGAAACAGTACCGATATGGTCGCATGCTGTGAGAAACATTCTTCCAAAAGCACAGAACACACAGATCTCCAGTGCCACCTTCGGAGTGGGACGCCGCATACTCAGACAAAACCTACAAAGAAGTGACCGTGCCTTTCCAGCTTGTGCAGCAGCTGGAATGTGTCTGACAGGGACCCCACCCTGGCCTTCTGAGTGAGTCATGGTCTTTCTTCCTTGGGGAGGACTTGCCTCGCTTCCTGATAGAGGAGAAGGCCATATATGGAGACTTCTCATATCTTGCCTCTGGGTGGAGGGATGGAACAGAGAAAGTTCAAATATCATATTGATACCCAATTTCACAAGGTGGTATTTTTTTTTAATTTTGGGTTTTTCTTTTTTTTTTCTGGCCCAGTCTGTTCACATTTAAAGCCACATATAATGTTTCAGACACTCAGTTGAAGGAAAAACACCTGCTTTCTAAGGGTTATTAAAGCTGCAGCCTTTAAAGTCTGGGGAAGAAACACATAAATGTTTTTCTTGTTGTTGTTATTGTTATTATTATTATTATTATTATTATTATTATTATACTCTTGGGCCAAGGCTTTTTACTTTTTGTTTGTATCGCTGAAAACATGTCTCTCCCCTGAGACTCCAAAATGATGTCCACTATATCACTGTAAGCATATCTTCGGTTCTAAGTGCTGTCAACCACTGGGCATCTCCTGGAAGGTTTTCCCAGCAGCCGCTTGTTCTGATGAGAGGAACGCTGATCTGTAAGTGATGCTTTTTCAACACGATAATGCACTATATGCATAAGCTGTAGAGTATTAAACTGCACAGCAGCCTTTTCATGCTATTATTTTCCTCTTAGTTCAATATTCTCTGCCCACACTCTGCAATGGTTGGGAGGACAAGGGTTGTAACTTACTAATGGCCATACTCCTTCCCTGCATTCTCATTCTTCTCTCTGTGGCTTCTTTGTGAACACTGCGGTGTTTGTGACTTTGTTCGTGATGTCCTATTGCAGATGTCTGCACAGGAGGCTGGCCTTTTGGCTGCCACAGTTGTTCCCCAGTGCCCTAATTCTGAATCCACGTTTGAAGTTTGCTACTGGGTCTTTTAAATTATTTCTTCTGCCCACCCTGCTTAAGATTACTCAAAAAATAGCAAATAACAACAATAAGCCCGCCTTAACTTTGCCAAAAGAAACTGCCTGGGACTTTTCAGAAGCCACATTCAATTTATGAATAAATGAAATAGATCTTCTCGACCAACCATGACAATAAGCACTGGCCTACATATTCAGGGCCTGAAAGAAGTTGAGGCAATGGGCCTAATGAGAAGCAGTCAGCGAATCTAATGAGAATCAGACAGAAGGCCTAATGAGACATTTAACATGCTCTGCCTCTCCCTCCTCTTTTGTTCAGTTTTCATGGGAATCTGTGTTTGGGGAGCTCAGTTGCACCGGCTACAAGCAGATACATATGGCCTTGGTGGGGAGATCCAGGAAGCAAGACAGAGAAGAAAGATAACCAAGTATGGAAGAGTGGACCCTGGAAAATGGACCCAAAGGACATGATAACGATAAGACTGGGGTTTTATTTTTAATCGAATCTAATCCCTTTTCAGGATACTATAGAGTCACAGGGCTATGGGTGATAGGACAATAAGCAGGCAAAAATTGCAATTGCATGACATCACTGCTTACAGGGAAAGAACCCATACGAAATGCTAGCTGCTCTGTTTCTCTCAGGGAGCCACCTGGGGTGGAGGGGTTGCAACAGAGGGATACCTGGGATTGTCTCCTTATGAGGCAGCATTCCTGGGAACAGTGGGTGTTTTTATGTGTTGATCTTGGATGGAGTTGGCAGCTAGTGAGATAGCTATCAAATTATAAGTTAGACACTGCTGGGTGTAGGGGAGTGATATGAACCCTACTGAGTTACAGCCCGGCATATCCATTACCTGTGTCAGAGGCATGGAAAGGGTACACACACACACACACACACACACAAACTCATACACACACATGCTGGAGTGCAAATGTTTGTCTGGTCCATAGATTTAGTAGCTTTGGAGTGTTGTATGGTTTTGAGAGGACATAGGCAAGATTTCTGATTCTTTTAGCTTTCCAGAAGAGGAAATTTGCATTGGCCCTTGTTGCATGCCTATCAAATTAGCAGTCTCTCTGGATATAAATGCTCTTTGTTTTAGTTGCTTACTCAAATATATACTTTAAGTGCAACCCTATTTCTTTCCATAGCCATCTGTGTGTGTATTTATAACAACCCTTTCTTTATTTCTTTTTTTTTCTTTCTCTCGTTCTTAATTTTTTTGGTTGCCCAAGTCCTGCTTCTGCTACCTTACCTGTATCTGAACTCAGTCTGAAGGTAAATGAGCAGACTTGCTCTTTGGTGGCTCCACCTAGTGGCCTTTAGAAGCAACACAGTTATTGTCGATCAGACTTAGGAATGTCGATTTCTGTATATGTTGGTATTGGTGGGGTTGCGCACTTTGTGCACTAACACTCGCTAAGTTCCAGGACTAGGCTCAGAATTTCACACTTTCTCTTTTTTAAACTGTCTCATAAATACGTTCATTGAATGCCTTCCATGAGCAGAACACAACATTAGACTCTTTATATGATTTACCATAGCAATGACACAAAAGGATGAAAAAAGTTAGTCGTTTGTTCTAGTTGCCAAGGTCTGTAAAAGGCCCCAGATCTTCCAAGCAGTATGATTTTAAACAAATTGCTCAGTCTCTCTGTGGCTCACCTGTATGATAACCTATCCATCAGAAAATAAAGAAATTGTAGACAATAAGTAATAAGAATACTTATAAAGTGTTTGCCCCCAAACCATAAAAACATTGCTGTAAAATGAAAAATCAAACTCTGCTGAATGATCCTCACAATTGTCAAAAACTCTCAGATGGAAACTGAGCTGTGCCAAGCATCTCTGTGTCACTGCCCCCGTGTCTCGACTCCTCTAAACCGTGATTTTTCACCTTTCTGTTTCCCCCAACTACGATGTCAATATGTCCTCACCCCATTACCGAGAAGACTAGCAATTACGCAAAAGGTTTTCCACCCCTTGCCACTGTATCTACAGATCCGCCACTTCCCTGCCCTCGAAACATGAAGTCCCTGGAGCTAGCAAAAAGTAACCTTTCTAGTCAGCATCCAGATTGCAAGTCATCTGCTCTATGCCAAAGCTGAGCTTCCACCTTCCATAACTCACCAGATCCTGCTACCATCACTACCAGGCAAGCATGCAGCCTTCAGCTTTAGCTATTCCTATCTCAAGGCTTCAGCTGTCTCAGAATGAGTGTCTGTGGCCCTCAAGTGTGTGTAAAACAAGACCTTAAGAACCAATGTGACAATATTAGAAGATGAGCAGGACAGTGCCCTTCTGAGAGCATCTCCAGAGAGTGTCCTCATCCTCTTCGTGATGAAAAAGGATACAGGAGAAGGGAACGGTATGCAAGGCCATTACCAAGACCTAGTTGTGCTGCGCACAGTTTGCACAACGTTCTTACTCCGAAACTGTGGGAGATGACTTGACATTATGCATAGGCTTATAGCACTATTATAGCAGTCTATAGGACTTATCTAATAATACTATAGGCTTACAGTATCATTACAGTAGAACTAAAATATTTCTATTCCTCATTTTTCTGCAGACCTTCCACATCCTTTCCTCAACTCCTCCCAAGAAGACTTCTGTTTCCATCATCTCTTCCAGTCTCCAAGGATTTTCATGCCACTAAATCCATTTGCACACTCTCTTCAGTTTCTTTTGCAGCAAGATTTCATGCAGGTTTATTCAGCATTTTCTTCTATGGATCCTAGTGACACGCATGCCCCCCACTTCTGTTCTCTGTTGACCAGCTAGAAAATGTCATACTCTCTTTCTCCTACAGAAGCATCTTTAACCAAGACATTTTATCAGAACTGTTGCTTGACATCTCACTGGAGAAAAAGGTGACATTAGATTTCCCAGCCCTGGACCCTTCATGAAGCTCCCAGTTCACTTCTCTACATTAAACGTGCATGTCATCTCCACATGGATGTACAAGCACCAAAAGGTGCCATGAAAAAACTGTTGCCACCATCCCCAATTATGGTTCTTTTCTAGTCCCACCCCCTCACACACACAGACACACAAGAAACACAGTTACTCACCTGCTCAAGTGCAAATGCCAAGAGCTCGAAAGATGGGCTAAAAGATGGCTTTTTGGTGCTTTCTTTTCCTTTTGTAAACCTTAAAAATTATATTTGGCTTCTGTCTGCTCCTCTCTGGAGTAGCCATATGGGCATTTCCTGTGACGATACCTTCTCACCTGGACCCTGCAATGACTCTCCCAACTTTACATCTGCACTTTAGCCCACACATCTACAAAGTGTTCTCACAACAGCTGGAAACTCTACTTGAAATTATTATAAAGCAGATCACCCACTTCCCTCCTTTCCATCCATCCAATGGCTTCTTTCCACATCGCAGTTAAACCCACGATTCTCACGCTGGCTCCCCAGCAATAGTGCCGCCTTAAGAAAAATCATAAGGAGGCTTTTCCTTAATTCTGAGAGTTAAGTATCTTAAACTCCTATTTTTAAAAAGCCCAAGTTGGGCAGAGTCTAACTCAGTTTGTTACAATCAAGGAACTGTAATTGCCTAGCTGCGGACGAGAATTTATTTAATGCCTGCCTCTTTGTAGGAAAACATTTGGGGTATGGATGAATTATGGGCATATCAACCAGATTGCAAACTCCTACAATCTGAGACCAATTTAAGAGCCTGTGTGTATGGAAGCATAATGAGGGACATACACACAAAGATAGTGATGCTTAATAAGAACTTGTTGAGTGCTTTAAATGTGACTTGTAAGTTCTCTGTGAAATCTGCCTTCTCCCAAATTTCACAAACAAAACAAAACAAAACACTTCCATCTCATTACAGAGAGAAAAATCGCTGGCAAAATGTAGGCCTTTTTAGAGGGACTTGGGGACAGGGTGGCATTCAGGAAGCACAGTAATTAGGACAGTAGCATGCTTAGATATTTGGAAATGTGTTTTATTAATATCTACTTATAATCTGAAGGAAATAGCAATGAAGTAATAATCAACATATAGTAATGAATCCTATAAATCCTATGAATCTTTTTTTTTTCATGCAGAGACTCACTTCATAGTCCTGGACGGTCTGTCCTATAACTGGCTATGTAGACCACGCTAGCCCAGAGATTTGCTTGCCTCTGCCTCCCCAGTGATGGGAATAAAGACATGTGCTACCACACCCAGTCCCAGCTTACAGTACCCCATAGCAGACATGAGATTTAATTAAAGCTTTTTTTTTCTTATAAAAGAAGTAGTGAGAGAAGATGAAGATGCTGGGTAGCAAAGTGCCACACAGTGTTACTACTGCTCCTGGGGGCCTTGCTTTTCATGGAAAAGTTTAGGGCTGCGAATTTTACAGGCTCTGGCCTATCTGGTATCTCATTAATTAGAGATGGGACTGTTGCTTGGAAGAGGTAACACAAAGAACCAGGGAGAGAAACGTTCTGCTGGGCTTTGCTTTAACGTTGTTTCAGGACCAGCTGGTTGAGGCGCTTACTCTGTTACTGTTGTTTCCTGTCAGCAGTCTATGTCCCTCAAACCAACGTGATGCTTACAGCAAACACCTGGCATAACCTCTGACGCTGCCTCTCTCTTAAGGTGGCTTGATTGTAGAGGCTGAGAAAGACCTGAGCACATACCTCTAGTGAAACAGGCATCTTTTAGAAGCCGAAAAAGAAATTCTAAATTTTAAGTTGTAGACCCAAAGTTTAAGGAATCTTTCAATGTGTTCAGTCATCGTTGCTTTCTTTCAGGAACACTAAAAAATGCCGAAAGCGGACAGAAACCACACAAGCCTGTAAACAGAAGGACTGGCTATTTCTCAGGCATCCTCCACCACCTAGATGCTGTCCTTGCACCTGGAGTCATGCAAGTTGCGAGAGGTGAAGTTCCACGTGTCTTTCCAGCAGCCCACAGCATGTGGCCCCTGCGCCTCGCTCTACTGCGCTGCTCACAGAGCATATTATGTTTACGTGTGGGCAGCAACGCTGGAATCAGCTGTTACAAAGACCTGAGTTCGGTGCCTGGTGAGTCCTGTTCTCTTCATGTTGTATTTCTCTCCTTGTGAGTCCCTGAGGGGAAGAGTCACTTGAATCTGCACTCGAGGGAGATTCCTCAGTGTTCGTCAGTTCCTCTTCGATGAAGGTGTAATGAAAAATAGCTGAGTGTCTGTGAAGCTGAGCTCCGAGGCTCCTGAAGTATGATGTAGGGGAGCTCTTGTAGACAAATCTTTCAGTGTTCAGAACATGAAGGAGGTGGGGTATATACAAAGTTCCATTCAAACAAGAAACTTGACACACATATTCAGCCAACACTCAGACCCAGTACACAGAAATAAGCGGGCACTAGTACTACTTAGAGTTTCTATCTGAAAAGACTGATATTAGAACCTTAGAAATAGCACAACATTGTGTCCTTATCCTGCAGGTGACCTACAATTCTCTCTGTCTTCCCTCTAAAACATTATAAACTTTCGTAGTGACCATATACTTCACCCAACACAACCACTTTCAGTCATTTTGGAATTAAATACTCTTTGAAAAGGCTTCTTAAAGCTACAGGAAGGTCACTGACTGATTTCAGGACTGAAGCCCAGGGATGGACTCCAGGATCCTGGGTACCTAACCCTTTAGGTCCTCTTGTGGGCATTGGAGGGGGTTCTTAGCCAAGATATCAGGGGCAGCTGTACTGAACCATGGTCAGGAAGTGATGAAGCCCATCTCGGATAACAAACCCCAAGAACACTGATTTGAAGGAAAGTGAAGCCAATCATTTTGGCTCAAAAAAGACATTGTGAGCACCAACTACATAGATACAATTTCAATGCTGGTCAGAAAATGGAGGGAGAGATAGCATCCTATCATTCCAATTACCTAGGAAGTTATGAATAGATGGGAATGTCTGGGGGAAAGACAAACTATTGAGAAGATATTTAGGAGATAAGACTGTACCCCCATCTTGAAAAGTTAATGTTATCTAAGTAAAACAAGTAAGAAATTCCTGGAAAGCAGACAAAACAAGGGCATAAAACAAGGTCATGCTTCAATGTGTGTGTTGGGGTGGGAGCGGTAGTATTGGATGGACCATAAACCACCTAATACGATGAAAAAATTACAATATGATCCAGAAAGAGCAAAGCTACGTGCATTTGATAATGCTGCTGGCTGAAGATATGGCATAAGTTTGCGATATAGCTGGGCAGAGAACTTGACTAAGGAGAGCCTGCAGACAGCTTGAGACAAATAGCAGTGTACATGTATAGAAATGAAACAAGAAATAAAGCCAGGGGGTTTCATGGCTGATTGGCATGTGATACAGGTGAGGGGGGATAGGACGTACAAGATGGTTAGTGCTTGGAGGTTGGTTTTCTCCAGATGTGGAATTTTAAATGGGTGGGGATAAGCATTTTAAAATAAAGGCCACAGACCACATGAGAGTTTGAGATGCCAGCCTTCATGATGGTGCCAGCTGTGTGGTTCAGAGCTGCCTTGACCAGGGCTCGCTAGGCTATTCTAAGGTATTCAGAAAGCAAGATAGAAAGGTACTGCCTGTCTCCTGTGCTCTCCTTTTGTATCTGACTCAACACACTGACAATTGGGATTAGTACGTTCCTAATGCAATTGTTTCAGTAAATCCCCACACCTCTGATGATTGATTACAGGTGTCTATAAACCAGACACGACAGGGAATAGTTCTCTTTCCCTTTGCTGTTCCCCTCAGTAAACTAGAGGGCTGTAAAATCTTAGGACTTCCTTGGGGACCATAATGCACTTCAGATTAGAAGTGGAAGGAAGGTGAAGGATTTAAATTAATCACCACTGGCAACCCCAGCCTGCTTGTTATGTCATCCACAGCTCACAAAGTCCCTCTCTCATGTTGGCTGAAACCAAGAAACATAAAGATGCTAAAAACCACAGGACAGAAAATTGGACTGAATTTTGTGGCATTCGCTTCTGCCCCCACTGATTCCCCACCTAGGAATTCCGTCTAGACTTGGCTTCCAGGCACATTCCTCTGGCTTTCAGTAGGCAGAGGTTGTCTCGCTCTCGCCATGCATATACTATTTAGAAAGAACTAAGAACAAGCTTGCAATAAGCCCCTACCTTCTAAGGGTCAAATCTCACTGCTCCAACTGTGACCAGGAAACACAAATATATTCCAGATCCCTCAACCCACAGGTGCTGAAGCTGAGAGCTGCAAATTCCATGTGCAGACTGGCAGACTCCTCTCTCCAAGTCTCCAGATACACAGGGGATGCTTTACGTACAGAAAGACATGCGCTACACACTGACAGCTGGGCTTCCGAGTAAAGAGTGTGGTCTTATGCTTAGCTCTACCACAAAACCCCCAATTTCAAGCCACTAACATAGGAGGGAGCACAGGAGGAGCCAGAGGGATTTTGTCTGTGTATGCCTTCCAAAAATTTGACTGTTTATTAGTCAGATATTTTTTAAGGATATTTTCCCCACATTGAGCAGAATTACTCACACTGGAGGAACACGTTTTCCTCTACTTAGAAGTCATGAGGTGATTCAAGGTACCATTATACCACCTGCCCCTGATGTATGAAGTCACCAGAAAAGCGGTTTACGACTTGCTTTTTATTCAGCTCATCCAACTCCTTTGAAAAAGTAAGCTGGAGAAAAATATATTCTGAGTAGTGGATTTTACAAAGGGGACAACTTTTACCAAAGTCTTCCAGGATCTGTGAGTATATGGCCATGGAGAGTTCCCCACTTGTAGAAATGCAAACAATTTTATAAGATGATTAAAGTGAGGGTAACGAGGGCCATGTTTGTGAGGAAATGACTGGCAAGGAAATAGACTGAATAAGTTGAAAGGATGACAGACAGAATGAGCAGAAGAATGCAGAGCAGTCAGGGGAAGGGACAGTTCAGGAATCCTGAACAGGATATGAGATTGGACATTATTCACTCAGAAATAAATACTCATTGAGTCTTTTGCCACAACATACAGACCATGATGTCATCTGATCTCAAAAGCTAGACAGGATCAGGCCTGGATAGTACTTAGATAAGGGAAGCATTATGGAACATGTATTATATCCAGCCCAGGCTACATGCTGGAGACACTGACATAAATAATATCACTGTTTCCATAGAACTGTCTCACTAGTGGTAGAAGAGATGCTGAACATGATATTAAAAAGATGTCATATCTTGTGAGAACTCGAGAGGAAGTGAGTAGAATACGTGTATGTGTGAATGTTCTGAAGCTGTGTATTAGTTTGTACAAAGGATGGCAGAACAAAGTATAATGAGAAAATGGTGTTTACACTGAATTGATGGCTACGTAGAGAGACAACTATCCAAGGATCGGAGCTGGTAATTTCAGATCCTAAAGGAGCTTCCAACTTTTCTGACTCCAATTGGTTGTTCTCTGATTACACTTGAAGATACAGAGACCTGGGCCTGGATTTTGGCCACTTGGGGAACACTTGCCAGTGAGAAATACTTCACCTTCTTACCTACCTGCTACCGTGGAGATATTTTCTCTCCATGGAGAAATTTCATGGAGGAAACCACAGACAAATCTGTTTCCTGTGCAGTGAGACGTGAACTCTGACAATGGAGAGAACGGGAGACAGCAAGAGCAGTTCATTTCCTACCTTCCTGCCAGAAAAAACCTCCACCTGGTCTTTGGCCAGGTTTCCACCAATGCGGCCGGGCTGTGAGCTCAGCTCTGTTTGTAACGCACACACTAGCTAAGTCTTATTGATAAGCAGAAGCGATAGTGGCAACACTGTGCCGATTGTAATTAAGTTCTTTTCCTCTATATAGTCATCAGTATGGGGCACACTGAAACCAACTGGGAATGTTCTAAAAAGCTTGTCAATTAAAAGACAGAGAGCTGAGCTTCGAGAGTACAAAAATCAAAGATGAGGAGGCTTGTCTCCACATGAGATCTCCATCATTGATATCATGTGGTCAAAAATCCAAGGATATGTGTTACTGGCTGGTGGAAGAAATCTGAAACTGAAAATCCCTGAATATAAATAGTTTAACCTGGTTCCTTCTTCATTTTTATGTTCACATCTTGACTTGTGTCTATCTCTGTGTCTCTCAGCACTCAGATTGTGTACTCTCTTGTACATGAATCAGGTCCTTGAATTCTCACAATCTGTAAAGATTTTTTTTCTTTTTTGTACAGATTCTAAAACTGAGGCTCACAGAGGGAAATTTCTGTTAAACACAAATATATAGAGATTCAAAGCCAGGTTTGGCTCACTTTCCCAAAGCAGCCAGAACTGTTCCACAGAGGCTTAATAACTTTTCTATTGATGTGAATAAACACCAAGACCAAGGCAACTTATGAAGAGAAGAATTTATTTGGGTTTTTATTTGCAGACAGATAACAGTCCATCGTGGTGGGAATGTATAGAAGCTTGGTGCCCATGCTTAGTTGAGAATAAATTGGAATTAAAAAGAAATTATACTAATAATCAAAATTATAGGGGATACATAAATCCAAACAATCATGATTTTGTAGTATCTGTTCCACATAACAAAGAAAGGAGCTTACACAATTGAGCCATTTATAAAAGACGACTTCAAGCTACACCATGTACTTACTTCCTCCATGATTGGAAGTGGGGTATGAGGTAGTGTATCAATCCATCTCTGTTTAAAAGAACTGTATCTTCATGGGACACAAAGTAGCAACAGATTTCATTTCCGCTGGCATATCTGTGGAGATTGTAAAACTGTTGCTCTTGCTATAAGAAATGTATTGTTTTTAGTGGAAATATCTAACAAATACCAGGAATTCAGGATAGAACATCAGAAAAGCAATGTGGAAATGCTCTTGATTTCTCTTCCACCATTTGGCTTATGGTTGGATGGTCTGTGTCTCCTTCATTTCTTTCTCAAATCATATTCAATCTAAAGCCAAGCTGTAATGATATTTATTCCATGGACTTTTTTTCTACTGTTTTCTGCAGAGTCACAGAATTGCTTTTCTTCTGAACCACTTGCATATTATGTATTTCTATGGGAAATCAGTTAAAAGTTCAGTGCAGGAACTTTTAACCAACTCTGCAAAGCAAGAAATAGTGTGTGAAAAGTAATAAATCCCCTCTACTGGGACTTCTCATAAGCTGAACAAATAATTATCTTTTCACAATCTCTCAAAGAAAATAAATGCTAATAATATTATTGCATTAAAATTGCATATGTCATCAAAACAGTGGAAGGTGCTCTATTCCATTCTACATCTTGTTTTGTTCCTAAGTCCCTGCTTTGAATAGTCAGTACTTCAGGACTCACTCCAAACTACTTCCCATATTCTACTCTTCTAGATCTCTGTTGGCACAGAGTCCGCATGCTTCATTATCACAATTAGTGTCAACCAGTAGTTATGGTAGTGGAGGTCTGTATCCCTCTCAGATGCTGAGGAGAAATTATACTAAGAAGCACCTGTTAAGGCTATTAATATATTGAATCTTTCTTAACGAGTTACATAGCGGTTGCATTAACTTTTGCTGGCAGTCGTGAAGAAGCGTCTATTTATCCCAGACACTTCATCAATAACAGACCAAAGAAATTATTCCATCTAAGTCTAGTTTAGTGAACTGATATATTTAATTGGGTTAATTTACAGAAGCATGAATGAGAGATTCTGTACAGGAGCATGAGAAATTTATGGGTAGATACACCATCAAAAAAGTCACATGATAGTAGCTTCAGCAATAGGCCTTGTGGGCCTCCTGGGGAACTACTGGAGCAGCCTGGGATGCTGTTTCATGACTATCCCATGTGCCCTTCTGCTCTGTGAGGGAGTGCTACCAGATCCAAGCTTTTGATGGTTTCATGTGGGTCATCCCAGCTCTTCAGATTTTAAGTCACCACCAGGCCAGAGTGAAGCATTCCACGATCATAGCCTTGTAGGGAAGACACTGTAGCTTCTTCCCTTATCTACCATTTACTCCACAAATCATAGCTATAGGACCTAGGAAATGAGTATCCCGATCCTCTTTCTTTTAGTCTGTAAACATTTTTAATAAAGAGTAAAGAGAGAGGAGAAATTCTAACAATGTACAAGTATTAGCAGATGTGAATAAAGGGAAGGCTAAAGGGATTCCTGGAGGAAATGACCTTTTCCATTTCTCTAGGCTGGGAGGGGCCCAACTTAGCAAAGAGGAAAATGAAGGCAGCCTGGTCGGGAGAACTGCATCATTATTCAATCCTCAACGCTGATGAGAAATGAGGGTGTTGATAAATTTCCTGTGACCAGAAAACAGATGAGCAAGAAAGTTTAATTCTGGGAATTTGTGTTTTCCATCCTGAGGATTACTCCTTGGTGATTAGTGCTTCCGTGGATGAAGGTACTTGCTAAAAATAAGCCACTAATGTTTTCCTTAGACTTGCAGCACACGTCAGAGGAGACTAACGAGCCAAAGCTGTACTATTTTCCCTTCATTTCAGTCACCCTCAAACAAATAAACTCAATAAATATTATCAGAGTCGCATGTACTCATTAAGGATTGGAGTCAGTGGCTATGTTTGTGTTGCTGTGTAATAGATGGCGAAGCCATGGTGATGAGTGGCGTGGGCTGGAAAGGATCTTGAGTTTTCTCATCTCAGTACTGAAGAGTTGCTCATTGCTTTTTTTTTTCTCCACTTGCTTATATGGGAAAGTGGAGTAGATTACTGAGACAGTCATTTGGATGAGTCTTAACACAGTCGACATTCATTTTCACAGCTTCTGATCTATCCATGATAGATATTGTAAGTGGTTCTTGAACACAGCACAGAACCATTAAATAATCACTTATTATGACTTGAGAAAATGTGGATACTTTCCAATAATAATAATAATAATAATAATAATAATAATAATAATAATGTTGTCGGTGAGTTGCCTGGTTCTAGCCCACTCACACCACAACTGCACTCCAGGCACAGCTAGGTTCTGGTCCCTTATGATAAATTCCCAAATCTAGCCTGCCGAAGCCCTACCCAGTTTCTAGATCTAGCCCTGTTTTCACATGCTGTATGCCAGTCCACTCTGTGAGTCCTGTCTGGCAGCTCTCCACCTCCGGGCTTAGCCCTGGTCACATATTCTTTGCTCCAGGCATATCTTGTGAGTCTGCATGATCCCAGGTTTATCATATCCAACTTTTGACCTAGCCTGGGATATTTGTTCACAGGCCCAGCCTGAGGAATTCCTGGAATCTCAACTGTCTTTACCATCCCTAACCTTCAGGTCTAGCTTTGGTCTCATAATCTGTTGCCAGACTAACATGGAGAGAACTTAAGACTCAGGCCCACACATACCATTCTCACAGTTCCATGCAGAGCTCAGGAGTACCTAATCTCATAAAACCATAAAACAAGTCATAGATTAACTTAAACACAGTAACAGTGGATGATTTTAATATCCCACTTTCCCCTATAAACAAGTAGTCCAGAAAAAAAAACATAAACAGAAAAACATCATAATTTAACAATCTACACATCAAATGGTCCTAACAGATATCTACAGGGTACTACACCCGAGCACCAAACAATTCACATTCTACTCTGCAGCCCATGGCTGCTTCTCTAAAATAGATCACATCCTATGACTCCAAACAAATCTTAACAAATACACAGATAATGGCAGCTATCCTCCCATCAAAGTGGAGACCATCACAGAAAACCAGAACTGAACACAAGACAGAGATCAGCAAATTGTAGGGAGCCCAACCCCAACAGATAATAACATCTACATCCCAGCCCCTGCATCTACCACCCAAGAAACATTGCAGAAAAGGGGGCAGAAATACTCTAATGGACAGAATACCAGCAAGTTTTGGGGACTTTTGAGGTGGAAAGAGTATATTTCTTTGTAATAAGAGCGTAGATTTGGAGGAATGCTTCTCTCCCTCAGTTTTATATGTTAAAGATCTAGCCCTGAATTTAACACTATTTGCAGAGCGGGGCTTTGAGGGTTAGTTGGGGTTAAAGTACACCATGAAGAAGGGACTTCATCCTTGTCTCTGCGTCCTTAGTAGAGGAGACACCGCAGAGCTTCTCTCCGTCTTGTGTGGCAGCACAATGAAAGGTAAGCTGTCTGTGAGGCAGGACGAAGTTCTCACTGGAGAATCAAAATGGCCAGTACCTTGACTTGACTTCTCAGAGAAACAAACTTTTGTTGTCAAAACCACTCTCTGTTCAACATTTCATTATGGCACACGCCAAGTCTAGCTGAGCATTTCTTCACTTGAACAGCACTGCGCTCAGTTGTTGTTGTCATTGTTGTTGTTATTGTTGTTTCTGGTTATTTCTGTCCTCAAGAGGAAGTATGTGTTTTTTCCTTAATGTGTGTTTTACTTTCCAAATTCCCTTTGCACAAATGGAGCAAAACACAGTAACTTGACCAAAGGTTCCAGGTGTTTGAATTTATTCTTTGTTCTTAAAATATCATTATGCAGTAGGGGTAGGAATTTCTGACCGTTCCTCTCATGACAGACCACAGAGGAGAGAAGCAACTAAATTTCTCATTTCTACATGACTTGGCCATGTCACTAGCACCTGCATAGAAATGAAGTTTCATCAGATGCAGCCATGCCTCGCAAGGAAGGTTTTGTTTGCCAAGAGTGTCTGGGAAGGCCTACCAGTGATGATGACATACACTCCAGCCAGCTCATCAGACCACCATGCTACTTAACTTCAATGGTCTGGTAAGGCTCAGAGCCCTAGGAGAAATATTAAAATAATATTTAATACTTGCAGTGAAAGATTTTATATCAGCATTTCTGGTCTTTAGATTAGCCCATACAATATGTCATGGCCACAGTTTGGGCTAGTTTCGAGTCTTGGATAAGAGCAGACTGAGAGACCCATGATTCTTCCAGATGTCTGGGGAAGGAATCTAAAGGGTATTTTCAAGTAGGTGTTCTGGCCTTTGGAGAATTCAAAATGGTAAGGTGAAACCAGGTCAAGGAAGGTCTTCTCACAGACGTTGGAGTTAACATTTTGTGGAAGCAAGTGCCTGTGGATAAGGAGAGGGGGTCAACACTGGACTTGCACCCACCCACAGACTTTCCTTACAGGGCCGAGCCAGGAGGACAACACTAAGGAACACATCTAGCCCCATCAACCTAAGTGAAACTCACAGATACCAAGAAGAATCATAGCACCTCCTGGCTAAGTGCCCCTCTGTACCATCCCTGAGTGAAGAACAGCACCAAAAAGCATCTGTATGCAATGGAGTGACCTGTTTTGTTCTCATTTTAACAACCTCACCCTGTGTGTTCACTTTCCTTTCCTCACTGCCCACAACAGTCTTCCTTTTATTTCTATAGTACGTCTTTCCTTGCATGTCTCATGGCCTTGTCATATGCTGATTTCATTGGACACATCAGACTACTCATATTTTTGACATTGGCCAGCCTTTCCCTTTGGGTTTTCCCACAATTACCCTCATCCAAACTCCTGCTTCACAGTTACTTTCTTTTACAGCACCATAAACATGACTTTCTCAGCATGGATATCTCGTCTGCTAACATGATTTTATGTCTTCCTAACTTGGTAACATTTCTGTCATAGTATCTTGTCATGATGTCCATTGATATATACAGCACTTTACATTTACCCAACTCCTTAGAGGTGTCCAATTAGTATTAGAGTGCATGCATGAATGAATGAGATGTTAAAAATCCCTACGGCAAGAGTTCAGCTCTCCATACTGTGCTGAACACTACAGTGACTTAACTCAGGTGTCAAAGGAGATACAAAAAGAAGTACATTGCTTTGACAGCCAACTTCTCTGTGAATTTTTGTCCAGAGGCATAAGAAATAAAGATTTTACCATCAGTTTATTTTCTCTTGCTAATAACATAATACCACAAGCTGGATAAGTTAGGAAGGAAAGAGATTGAGTTTTGTTATTGATTTTGGCTCAAAGAAGAAAGGATCTGGTCATGTCCTTCTTACCAGCAGTGTTTTAAGGTGCTACAGGGCATCACATGGCAAGAGAGCAGGAAAAACCAAGCCAAGGGGCTTTTGCAACACTTGCTCTTAAGACAATCCAGTATCCCACTAGTCTATTAATCATGAGGAGAGATTAATCCTTTTAATAGGACAGGACATTATTTCTTAAAGGTCTCTCTTTGTTCCACTTCCTACTATCTCACAGTTAACATTAAATTTGGGTTTGAATTTTAGGAAGGACAAGTCACAGTGAAATGTAAAAGGCTCAACAGCGTAGACGTGTTCACTAAGCGGTAACTAAACATGGGAGCCAGAATCAGCCTGTGCTCCATGGGTCAGCAGTGTGTCCTATTTCAAGCTGCTTTAGTCTACAAATTAATGCTTACTTAGTTTGTCTGCCAAAAGCAGCAAGTTTGTGATAATCTACACAAATAGGAGATCTCCAGAATCCTATTAATGACTTAGCAGAACAGCAGCTCAGCTAGCCAGTGGTGACTGGAAAGAATCAAGTCTTGGATCTCAGGCAGATCAAGTTTAAAAGACAAGCAGTAGGTTTATCAGATCACAGGAGGACAAAAGCCAAACACAACACTAACATCTCCAGTCAAGAGCGGGACATGGTGGCATTTCCATAAGTTATGCCAAGTACAAATTGACTGATCACTTAAACGCAGTTTGGTCCTAATAAATTCAAGGAGAAAAACAAAGACCAGACAAACCAATGGAGTAAAACAAAGAACAGTCTTGTACTATTTCTTTTTCCTCTTTCTGCTTTATAAAGGTCATTACCAGAATAACATTACCACAGGAGGGAAGTTTACAGTTTCTGTCAGAGAGACTGCTAGGTAAGCTTGGGTTCATCTTCTTTCTTAGAAGCTTCATATGACCCACTGCCTTAGTATATTTTGATACATACCCAAGTCCTAATTCCTTCCTTGTGTGTTTTCTGCATGGAACACAAATAGGACCGGACCAAGTGTTATAATATATACAACTTGCTTTTTTAATTTGCAGAGAGTAAGTTCACAGTTTAAATAATGAAGCCTGTAGGAAAAATGAGAAGAATGAAGAAATTCAAGATAGTACTACCAATTGTTTTCATAGAAGTAACACTGACCTTTGCCTTTAACCTTACAGACTCTTGTCATAGATTGCTGTTGTTGTATTAAGCCACAAGTGAAATCAACTGGAGAAAAACTTTAATTCATTTCATACTTACAGGTAACTTATTTGTCCATCACTGAGACAGATAAGGGCAGGAACTCAGTTATGAACCTAAAGGCAGAAACTGCCTAGGGTGTCACCATCTTCAGTGGACTGGGATCTACAACATCTGACATTAATCAAGAAAATGCCCTACAGACTTACCTACGAGCCCATTTGAAGCTCCTTCTTCCCTCATGACCCATGGTAGTGGCAAGTGGCAAATCTAGCCAGTGTATCAACATTCACCAGTAATCAGATGACAGCTCTCTTTTTCAGATGGTCAACTCTGTTTGCTATTATTAATAATATTGCAACCTGTTCCCACACTGGTGGTCCATTAAAGGCTAATTTTCTACAGTTGTGTGGATTCAGATCTCCACCTCACATTCATTCAATCTTGGCAAGTATAGAATGGGAAAACATTGGAAGAAAATCCATTTTCTGAGAAAGGCCAACTTGTTGCTGCAAGATTTATCACTGAATGCAAAGTTGGGAAAGGCCTCTGCTCAAACCAAAGCCAGTCATGCAGAGTTCATTCTGTAAACTGATCATTTATTTGTATTGTGTTCACCTTCTATCAAGGTGATGGGGTTACTGTGGTTCTATTACCTCATTGCAAGTAGTGTGGTCAAGTGACTGATTCTCTAAGACAGTGCTTTATATATGTAGCTCATCTGAATGTTGATTTAACTCTTTGGGCTTGAAAGGACATGCATTCTGCTTGAATCTTTACTATTTATATTCATTTCAAATGAGGTTATAACACAGAAGACATATTCCTTCTTTTCTCATCCCAACCATTTGTGAAATAAAACATGGCTAATGAAAGGCACAGAAGGCTTGATAAATCAATAGATGGGTTTGTAGGAAATTAAGTCATTTTTACAACAACAGCCTGTATTGGTCTGATTAATTTCAGTGGCTCCAGTCTTATCAGTGACCAGTAAAGCAACAAGATAGAAGTAATATGTTTATTTACATGAGCATGTAGACCTGTGACCATTTTTAAACCACAAGTATTTATAGTTTTACTCTGTAGATGGGGCAGGGAATATATAAGGGATAGTTTGTTTCTAGTCATAGCCCAGAGGCAAGATTTTGACCTGTCTTTAGATTCTTAGTCCAAAGTCTGCCTTGGTCTATCTAAGAACCAAGATCTCTAAAACTACAACTAACTGCTATGAGGGGAGTAGTGATGGTATTTGAAGATTCCCCTTTCTTTGTTCCCCAATACCCTTAGACTAAGTAACTCCCTTCAAGGAGTTGGGGCTCACAATGACTCTCAGTTTAATAAAATTCTCATAGTTATATCGCAAGTCCCTACCCTATGGGTGAACTACCAAACACTGACCCTGTGCTAATATTCCTCTGTACACCACTGATCTGTACAGCTGAAGACAGACCATTTGATCCCAGTAGATTCATTCACATTGGAATTCATGTCACATATTGGTCATCCCTGAATCTTAAGTAAAGGCTGCGAAAAGGATGCCCCCCAACATCTCACTGAACTTCCAGAAGCCAGCTTTATGTTCAGGTATATTTGAGCTTCTCTGAACTCATCAAAAGAGTTTTTTTCTTTGCCTTCCTGCCTCACTTGTTTCCCAGGATGACTTTATAATATTATTTTGGCAAAGTAGCTGCAAGCAAGGGTAGGTTATAGGTTTCAAAGAAAAGAGGCAAAGATTTACCTCATCATTTTCTGTTGACTGCAAAGGAGATGTTACCACATAAGAGGGAGATATACCCATTTGGAAAGCAGTTATAGTAAGAAGCATAGGAAGGCCTCTGATCAGTGAATAGGGACAGCATTTATCATGCATCAACTGTTTGTTTACAACCTCCTATGCCAGGTGCACAGATGCCATAGGAAACCAAATGAATATATTTTTAGAGATGTTAATAAAAATCTTAGGGCAGATTGTTCAGCAAATACTTCCATGAAGTTTGAGGGATATCTGGGTAGCTGAGATCTGTTGTAGCTTCAAGAAAAATGAAAATAAAGTCACAGAAGTAATCTTTTATTTGTCTAGCATTTGTATAAGGTTTTCCCTCTAAAAATCTTCAGAGAAATAATACAGAATGTAGATAAGGAAAATGCTACTCTCAATTACTTTTAACAGTACATCTGTTCAAAGGTGAGTGGAACCAATTTTGACCATAAATGGATGTTTGGATAGAGAGGAAAACGAAGAGAGAAGACACAGAGAGTGAGAGAGACAGAGAGCTAATGTTGGTGTATGTTAGTCTATTTAGATCAAGCTTCCATAGCCAAATATGACAAATAGGGCTTAAGCAATAGAGTTCTCAATGCTGGAATTCCTAGATGGTTTGATAGGGTTGCTTTAGTAACACAAGGTTTTCCCAGCATCCAGAGAACTTTCTTTTCACTGGGTAGTCATGTGATAGGGTAGGAGAGAAAATCTGGTTTTTCTTCTTTTAGTTGGGACACCAGCCACATCAGTTGACACCTCATCCTGTAGTCTTTACTTTGTCTTTATGACTGCTTTATAAGCACTTTGCTTAAATTGAGTCACGTTGGAAGACACAGCTTCAACACATGAATTTAGGAGGTGATACATTCAGTCTACAACAGTGACCAGTCTTCCCTCTATATGTGATAGAATGGCTGTCTCTCACATGCAACACATTGCCACAAGACTAGGAAATAAAAACCATCATTTTATTTGAAGGTGACTCTTCGGGTACTATGGGTTTTCCCCTCCAATTTCCTTAGTATATCCACAAAGTCAAAGCACCTTCATGATGTGTGGCCATATTTTCCTTTTCGGGTCACTCATGTCAAGGAAACACCATGTCTGACTGACAGACAATCCATTCCATCTTAGCTACTTCAATGCCGGGAAACACAGAGGTAACAGAGAAGGGCTGGGGCGGGGGTCAGTGGAGAGAAGGACAGAGAAACTCAACACTGTCTAAGAAGATGTAGTTGAATCACACTTGTACAATTTTTAAATGACTATTAGAGATTGTCTTCTATTCAAGGCAGAGCCAGGTAATTATGCTCTTGTTCAACGGAAGAAAATCAAAACTCTGACTGTATCACAGCACATTGAAAAGCATGAGATAGAATCAGTCTGTCCAAACCATGGCTCCAGGCACTAATGTGTTATAGCTCTACTCTATGGCAGGCGAGGCTCAGGCACAAACATTTCCCACTTAATTAACACTCTGATGGCTCAGTCTTTCTGGTAACAGGCTTAGTTAAAGCTCAGTGTTTCTTGCCACCAAATTTCCCTGTATATTAAAGATAACACACCTGGGAAAAAAAAGATGCTGAAACTTTCAACTTCAAATTTCAGATTGGCATAAGTCAAAAGGACTCCAGGGAAGGATAGTTTAAGAAAAAGTAAGAACTGCATATTTCCACATCTGTTTTCAATAAGACTTATGTCAAATAATTTTATTATTTGACAAAAGCAATCCACAGAATTACTTTGTTTCTTCAAGAATGCCTTGAAATGTCATTAAAATTCACCTATGACCACATACACATAACATAACACCTGTCTAGAGTGTTAGATCAAATGAGAAAACAGGGCCCAAGGCCTCTTGAGTAGAAAGAAATTTGTCATGTTGCAGGGGTGAGTTGCAATACTGATGCTTATCTGAGCATTCTTGTTTCCACCAACCAGAGAAACCATCTACCTCCATCTTGACACCAGGCAGGAAATGGGTCTGCTAAAATACCCTTCCTGTTAATACAATTGAAACATATCCCCAGAAAAGCAGAGATTAAAAAAAAATGTCTGAGTAGTCAGATGAGAGTCATCCCCAGACTAATAAGAAAAGAGCAGCATGGGACACAGCTGAGAAAGCAAACTCACAGGAGGAAACAGAAACTGAAGCAGTGCAAGCTTTTTGGTCAAGTATTTTTATCCCTTTGAAATTACTGGAGATTTAAAAAAAATACACAGGTGAAGACACATATTATTTGGAGGTAGTCCTACACGGACCTCCAGTTTTCGGAACATCTTGCTACGTCTGTCAAGAATAATACCAATTACCTCTGTTTGCAAAGGTCCTTTTCCAGGGTTATGCTTAAAGCAAGCAACTCTGAAGAGTGAAGTGCTGTCTCCTGTCTAGGACAAAATGTAAGCTTGGTGACGGCCTAGACAGCAGCCCTCCGTTGCCTCAGTTTCTTCTAGTTGTAATGCAAGCCCCCTGAGTGCACAGCATCCTTGCAGGCTCATGGTGCCACCTCCTCGACATTGATCGTCAGCAGCGTGATGAGCATGCAGCTGTTCATGTTGTCTGCTATGCTACCAAAGGGAAGAAAAGAAAATTAAAGCAGTATCTGTCAGTGTGCACAAACATTAGGTTCAAGTGCATAAAATACACCAATTTGAATCCTGAAACACAAATTGCTAGAAGAAGATATAAACTGTACGCCACAAGATTTAAGTGTAGGAGAGTACTCTCTGAACAGAACTCTATTTGCCCAGGGCTTAAGACCAACAGTTAACAAGCAGGGCCTCATAAAACTAAAAAGCTTCTGGGTAGCAAGAAAAAGAAACACAGCCAAATGAAGAGGAAGCCCATAGAGTGCAAGAGAATCTTTGCCAGCTCTACATCTGACAAAGGATTAACATCCAGAATATATAAAGTAGTCAAAGAAACAAAGAGAGTTGAGGAAACAAATGGAGGGACAGGATCGAAACAGAGGGTTTTCAATAGGAGAAATAAAAGTGACCAAGAAGTGCCCCAAAAGTGGTCATCATCCTGAGCAATTAGGGAAATGCAAATGAGAACAACATTGCAAGTTCCTCTCACCCCAACCAGAAGGGCTAAGAGCAGCAGAACTGACAAGAAGCGCTGGTGAGACTGAAGAGAAAGAGGAGCCCTCAGTCACTGCTGGTGCAAATGAGAACTGTTGCAGCCACTCTGGAGATCAGTGTGACAATCCTAAAAGCTAAGAATAAGCCTACTCTATGACCTGCTATAGCACTCTTTGGCACATGTCCAAAGGACTTGACAACCCACTAATCATGCTTGCTCATCAATGTTCATTTTCCCTCTATGACAGTAGACAGAAAATGGAAACAACTTAAATGTCCTGCAATAGTTGAATGGGTAATAAAAATGTGGCAAATACATACAATGGAGTACTATTCAGTTGTAAAAATAATAAACCATGAAATTTGCAGGTAAATGGGGAGACCTAGAAAAAATTATACTGAGAGAGATATCCCAGACTCAGAAAGACAAATGGAACATGTTCTCTCTTATCTGCAGTTTCTAACTCCAGGTCTTTGAATGTGAGAATAAAATCTAGAGAAAGAGCAGGAATCAGAAAAGTGTAAAGGGACCATAGCTGGGGATGGGAGCTTGAGTAGTTAACAGCAGGATATGGGTGTGAACTGGGAACTAGAAAAAGATGTAGGGGTCTCTAACTGGGGAAGATGAAGGGAGGTCAATATAGAAGGGGAAAGAGAGAGGAAGGACAAATAACAGCAAGACTGTGTGATAAAGTCTCAAAGAAACATTATTTTATGGTGACTAAAATTATACACAATACCTATAAATATTATTTTATATGTGGTAGATATAATATATATGAAATATTTTACATACACACACACACACACACATATATATATATATATATATATATATATNTATATATATATATACCACACATGCATTATATATATATTAAAGTAAGTCATGTCACTTAGGCTGACAATGAATCATAGAAAACACAAAGCTCAGAATCAGGCACAAGAAACTCCTTTTGTATGGTTGATCCCTAGTGACTTTCCCCAAAATAGAGACTATTATTGATGTAGCCCTAGAATGCCTCTCAGAGGTTGAAGGCAAGCCCCTATTTCTTAAGACACTTCACACTTTGGACACAGGTCTCAGATGATTTGAGCTGGATAGGACATGAAAGTCTCCTTTTTGTAGTCTAGCTCCATGTTATCAGAAAATACTATGCAAGTTGACAAGGAAGAGAAGCAGATAATAGTACTACCAAACTGCAACACCATGGCCAACATGGAATGATATCAATAAAAGTCTTAATAAGTGACACTCACAGGGTGGTAATAAACAGCTACCAAATTGAACTTAAGGTTCACTCACCAGGAGGAAAATCATGCCTGCTACCAGAAACCTAGTCAACACCCCAGGGCTCTGAGGTCATGAACTTTAAAGAAGAATCTGTTGCCGTCACTTTGCTAGACCAGCACAACTCCTTTCTACGTTCTAAATCTTTTTTTTTTTCAGTATAACTTTTTACCATGTTTTAAATAAAAGGTGTTTTAAGATACAAAGGTCAAACCAAGGTGTTTTAAGATATACAAATGAAAGTTATTAAAGTGTGTACCTGCAAGTTATAAATGTCTGAAGACAAATGCAAGCTAACAAATTTCTCTCTCACTATTCATGAGACACCCAAGTCAGAGTTAAAGAACTTCATTTTCTTTGAAAGAAAGAAAGAAAGAAAGAAAGAAAGAAAGAAAGAATTTTCTTTCTCTTTCTTAATGAACTATTAATTAAAATAAAATTGCATCACTTCCCCCTCCTTCTCCTCCATACAATATCTTCCAAGTAACAGCTATCTAATTTCTTCCTTGGAGTCCATATTTAGACCATGAACAAATTCATCAGAACATGTGACACCTTCTACTTTTATATATATATATATATATATATGTGTGTGTGTGTGTGTGTGTGTGTGTGTATACATAAAACTTTTCTATTTGACTGAGGCTATTTGGGAGACATAAAGCATATTTTTTACATTTTTATTATCAATAGCAAATCCTATATTCACCCCCCATACACAGAGAGAGAGAGAGAGAGAAACTACAATTCATATCTAAACAACAATAAGATATACAATTAAAAATCACAGACTCTGAACGTTTCCAAGCTCAAAGCACCTCATGATACATTCTCAATTACCATCAACATTTTGTTTCTTAAAAAGGAAAATAAAACCAGGTGTGATGATTCCTACTTGCAAAGAATGAAGCTTTAGAAATGCTCCTCTCCATATCAGTTCAGCTTTCCTCCCCTGCACCTGTGAGAAAACACCTTGAGAATGTCAATATCACTGGGAGAGAGGCCAACAAAATAATCTGATACCTCAGCAATATAACATTCTTCATAAGCACATACCATGAGACTATACATACTAAGAGTTGCTTCAAGCCTTTTCTAATTTTTTTTATTTAGATAACAACTAAGTGTTATGGGGGATTTCTAGACAAGACTTAAGCCTAGAAACCATGTTAAAAGTATTTGCTGATTATAGTTAGTGAACCAAAGGCAACAGGAGCATTTTGTTACTCCGTTAGCTTCTCTTCCAGTTACCAGAATCCAAATGATTAACACCCCAACAAATTTCCTCTATCGTCTGTATTAGTTTATTTTCTATTGCTGAGATAAAACATACCTTAGTGATATAATACCCTCAGTCTCTCTTGCTCTTTCCCCTTCTGTTCATACCTTTTATTGTCTTAAGTACACACACAGACACACACACGCAGAGAAAGAGAGAGAGACTCTATCTATATTGTTTTTCTCTCCCTTTTTATTTCTCTTTTCAATATCCCTTCCTCTTATTATTACACATCTTTACCCACCACATTTTAGTCTACCATTAGCTCAAATTCCAACTCTACCCCTATATTTTCTTTTGCCTCTATCGGTTGCACTTTTATTTACATCCCTTTCTTCTGTGTCCCAACTAGTAACCTAATAAGAATCACAATTCTCACTGTGCTTGTTTATCTCTGTTTTTTTCCTTTGCTTTCTACTCATACCTATAACAACCAACACACTAGGATAGACAGTCCTTTGGGAGTCCACTTATTTCTAAAGCCAATGATTATTTAACAAGTGCCTGTTTTATATTATCTGTTACTCTATTATCAGAATGGCTTAACTATTGATAGTTACTATTGCCTCTAACAGTACTAACCACATAGGTGTTAACATAAGATAGAGTCTGGTGCCTGAAACACAAGTCTACCAAAGAAAACACTACAACTGTACTACAATCTCATCTGATATGAATTAAAAACAACAACAACAACAAAATTAATCAACTCTAGCCACATATAGGCATATCCTCAATTCAGAAACAGTAACCTGAAAATCAAGACAACATATACCTCCAAAAGTTACCAGCCCCATAGAAATGGCCCCTAAAGAAAATCACTGAAGTTCCTGACACACAATTCAAAAGAATGATTATAAAAATGTTTAAGCAACTCAAAGAGCACATAAATATTTTCCATGAGAACACAAACAAGCAACTGGATGAAATAAGAAACTCAACTCATGATATAAAATTAGAATTTAATAAAGGGATAAGAATACTGAAGAAAGACTAAGTCAAAATTTTAATGGGAATGTAAACTATAGTAGGTCAAATAAGCCCCACCAATAATACAGATCAAGCAGAAGGTGCAATACCAGGGTTTGAAGGGGAAATAGAGGAAATAGATCATTCCATTGAACTCAATGATAATTTTTTTAAATTGTGTGGATTGAATATGTAAGAATTTTTGACATTATAAAAAGGGAAACCATATGAATTGTAGGCATGAAAGAATAATCAATTAATGTAAATGTGCATAAAATATTTTAATAAAATAATAGAAGAAATTTTCCTAAATGTTGGGAAAGAGATTCCCTTAGAGATAAAAGAGGTATATGGAACATCAAATGGAAAGACCAAAAAATAAACTCATAATACTTTATAATTACTAGAAAACTAAGCAAGGGAAAAAGAAAGAAATATGATGACTACTGCAAGGGAGAAGGGCTAGGTCACATCTAAGGTGAGATTCTCAGGATAACTACTGTCTCTGAACCCAAAACCATCATATCAAGAAGGGCTTGGAATGATGTATTTCAAATACTGAAAAACTGTGATTATAAACCTAGACTAATATACCCAGAAAAACTATCTATCATAACTGAAAAGCTAAAGAAATCTTTCCATGATTAAAACAGACTAACAGCATCTAATACCACCAATCCAGGCCTAAGAGGCTACTGAAGGAAATGCTTTGGGCTATAGATGAGAAATACACTCAAAAGGCAATAGGGGGGTAAAATGAATGAGATTAATATCATTAAGCAAAGAGGAATAAAAAAACCCACAGACACTACAGTACCAACAAGATGAAAGAAATTAGAATATCTTTTAATAGTAATTTGGAATATTAATGGTTACACTTACCATACCAAATGATACAGACTAACAGAGTGATTTAAAAGTACTGTCATTTTTTTCTGCCTCCAAGAAACATATCTCATCATCAAAAATAAACACTATCTTTGTATGAAAGGATGGAAAAAGAAAGTCCAAGCAAATGGAACCAAGAAGCAAGTAGCGTTCTAATATCTGATAGACCAGACTTCAAAACAAATATAGTAAGAAGAGATTAAAAGGTTTGTACTGATCAAAAGAATAAAACATCAAGAGGCAATTATAATTCTAAAGGTGTAAGAAACAAACAGGCTTGTACGATTACATTAAAAATAGTTGTAAATATAAGATTAATGCCAGCACAGTAGCAGTGAGTAAGTTCAATAATAGGAACATCATTGGACAGATCAACTGTACAAAAGAGAAACATTGGAATTAAATGTTATCATAGGTCAAGTGGACCTAAGAGACTTCTACAGAGCATTCTGCCCCTGCCAAAACTCCAAAAAACATGTTCTTCTCACTAGCCCATAGGACTTTTCTAAAATAAACCTCGTATTAAAGTACAAAAGAAGTCTCAAAATAGGAGAATTGAAATAGCATTCTATGTATTTCTGACTACAATTGGATAAAGGTAGAAATTAACAGCCAAAGAAACTACAGAAAATAAATGGGGATTAAATCACATACTATTGAAAGATGAATGAATCATTGATAAAGATTTTTAAAAATTTAAAAATTAAATTCCTAGAAAAAATGAAAATGAAAACAACATACCCAAGTCTATGGGTGCACTGAAGGTATTGCTAAGAGGGAAGATTATAGGTCTGAGTGTCTAGATTAAAAAAAAAATCAGAAAGATCTTAAATGACCTGCTGATGCATCGTAACTCTTTAGAAATAAAAGAACAACCGAATTACAAAAGCAGTAGACAGGGAGAAATACAGCACAGATAAGGGAAGCAAAGGTTAGTGAAATAGAAACAAACTAACAACAACAAGAAAAGAAATAAAATAGCCAATGAAACCAAGAGGTGGGTCTTTGGAAAGGTAAGCATATTGAGAAGTCCTTAGCCAAATTAACTACTAGATAGAAAATTAATAGTTGGTCAGGGGAATCACAGGAACCTCCCAAAAGTTACAAGCTGTTATTCTTGCTCCTGGTTGTTCAGAACCCAGTGGTAAGCCCCAGTTCCCGAAGACACCATATACTTTGGTTAGAAGACATGGAGAAACCAGGCTGGTACTGACTGGGAGCATTTCTCCCTGCATTACCCTTTGTGTATCTGAAAGTGTTGTCAATGTAGTCTGCTTGGGAAAGAAATGTAGCTTCAATAATGGTTGGTCTGGCAAGATATGCCCATTGGTTTAACAGTGGTATGCTTGCTGTGGGAGTAAGTATTTCCCAATTGGATGAAGCCCCATTCTGAGCAAGGGATTTCTTTTGCAGTTCTAGAAACCTGGCAAAGATCTCATACCTAAGATTAGAGGCCTTACCTGAGAATTTACTACTATTATTTTGCTAAATGGACATGAACTCAAATTGCTTTCTAAATACTTGTATTTATGCAACTCTCAGCTCTCACTGCTGAAGACTTATCCCCCGCCCCCAACACACACATACCACCACCACCACCATGGCTGACAGTTAATGCATAGATTCACAACTAGTCAAAAACACAAAGAGGTAGTGACTGCGGGAAACACTCAACCTTAAGCAGGACATTTGCACCACAAGTGCCCACTCACAAAGGTAAGGGATTAGTACCAAGGTGCTGGGGGGGTGAGGGTTTAAGAGACTTGCTTTGGGGAAGACTTCTACGAAACTGTTTGTTGTGTATCACATGGCTAATACACCAGGAACTCCTCCTAGAAGCTGTAGTCAGCTGCACAAGACCACACAGAATCAAGTCCTTCAACATTCCAGTGATGAGGGAGGGTGTCTCACAAGTCTATCAACATTCCAGCGGTGAGGGGGGAGGGTGTCTCACAAGGCACACCTATAGATGAGAAACCATTTGCTTTGTGATGCTTGCTAGGGGAGACACAGTTATTTTTCTTCAAGGACATGACTCTTGGTAGGTTGTCCACCCTTCAGTGGACAGTCCTACCACAGTGCATGTACAGACAGCACTAATTGAACTCTGTGGGCTATTTAAAAAAAAAAGGACATAAATTTGGTAGGGGACATGTAGATGGGAACAATCTGGGAAGTATCAGAGGGGAATGAGGAGTGGAACTCTCAAAATACATTGTGGTGTGTGTGTGTGTGTGTAAAATTTTCAAAGAATATTATATTTTAAAGAAGAAAAATGAGTTAGATCAACTGAACCACTGCAATTGCAGAAAATATAAAATTTTCATTCAGATACAAGTATGGACCCAATAGGATACGACTTAAAACTGTAATCATTCATCTAACTTCTATTTCAAACATATTGAAACAGAATTCTAAAATACAAACCAGGTAAATGTGGGAGATTGTTTTTATTTCTCTGGAGTGATTCTTTGTCTTAAGGGCCAATTGACTTAAGGATTCTTGAAAGAATGGGGAAGGTCAAAAAGACCACATGATGTGTTTGGTCTTAAAAACTGGAACAAGAAGGCAATCTGTAGAGCCATCTTGGAAATCAGGAACACCTTGTTATTAAAAGTCCTTTCATCCCTGCGGATGTATACTGATACCCACAGTAGCATGAGCTGGACTCACTCGACCAGCTAGAGGAGGAGTCAGGATACAATCATACTATACCTGAACATCTCCTGGAAGAGCCGCCTATCTCTGGAGGCTGCTTGGATCAACATGACTGTAAGGAGCTGCCATGGACATTTGTTAGGTGAGGGACTGTGGAAAGAGACTGTAAGCTCCTTTTGGTCTGGGAAGCTGTTAGAGAGAGGGTGAGCCGCGTCCTTCAACAGGTATGCCAATGTCATCTGCAAGTGAGTCTTGTTGCTTGAGGTTTTGTTGCCAAGAACATGTTTGCATACGTGTCTTTCAGCCATTTTAGAGACCTCTGTTGAGAGTTCTCTGCTTAGGCCTGTACTCAGCTTTTTTTTGGGTGGGGGGGTTATTTTTTCTTTTGATGATCAATTTCTTGAGTTCTTTGTATATTTGGAGGTCAACCCTCTGTCCAGTGTGGGGTTGGTGAAGATCTTTTTCTGCTCTGTAGGCAGCCATTTTGTTTTGGTGACCGTGTCCTTTGCTTTACAGAAGCTTTTCAGTTTCAGGAGGTCCCATTTATTAATTTTTTTTTCAGTGTCTGTGCTACTGAGGTTATATTTAGGAAGTGGTTTCCTGTGCCAATGAGTTCAAGTGTACTTCCCACTTTCCCTTCTATAAGGTTCAGTGTGGCTGGCTCTATGTTGAGGCCTTTGATCCATTTGGACTTGAGTTTTGTGCATGATAATAGATACGGATCTATTTTCATTCTTCTACATGTTGATATCTAGTTATGCCAGCACCATTTGTTAAATATGCTCAACATCTTTAGTCATCAGAGTAACTCAAATCAAAACAACTCTGAGAGTCCATCTTACACCTGTAAGAATGGCCAAGATC